>JAOEFI010015776.1:0-10224 GCA_034621735.1 Anopheles plumbeus | reverse complement strand
TCCCCCCCCCCCCCGGGGGCGGCGGAAGAGAGCGAAGGGAAGGAAGAACAATAGTCCCATGCTAGCACCCTCCCCCTGGTAATGTATACACACTCCGATCACGTGTCCTCACTAAGAAGCTCTTAATGTGCGGCTCGCCGAATCGTTCTATTGGGACATGCAAAAACGGGGATATCGAATAGGATTTGCGGTAAAGTGATTAATTACTAATTGCCGACAGTGGGCGGGCGGAGCGATTACTGTAGGACGAAAACGGTAGCGAACAACGCCGCAACCCGCAACAGAAGCAGCAGCTGACTAGCCGCTTTATACGAGGGGTGGCGTGCGAGCGGTCTCCCTTTTCTGCTACAATTACAAGGACTTCTTGCAGCAGCAGCAGCAGCAGCAGCCAAGCCCGATCCTCTAACCCGCCGTAGTGGTGGTGGTGGTGCGGGAAGGTGATTGGGAACTTGTAACTTGCAAACCACTTGCGAACATGACTGCGCAAAGGGAAACAATTAACGGTGAAGTTGTGCTGCTGCGGCTTGCACAGGGAGCGAGGGACGGGACAATAATAGACATCCGCGATTAGGCAGCGCGCACGTCCACCACTCCTCCCCCATTCTGGAAAGGGGTGGCCAATGTGGTGACAGCGGCTGTAATTGAATGAAGTTGCGTTTGCTCAAACGCAGGGCTCAATTACGGTGCGGAGCGAGTGCACACGATGACACAGGAACATTTTCAACGTCGAGTGCCATACGGCATGGCATGTAAGAGACGCCATCCGGCATCCGGCGTGTGTGTGCGGGAGTCATTCCAGAGGGAGAGGCAAGAACGGCGACGACGGGACACTGCCGGCAGGGTGGTGGTAATCCGTTGGCGTAAAACAGCGCCCGTTCAAATTCAAATCCCTTCGAATTAATCCGTAATAGGGGATCAGTGGCCAGGACGTCGTGCGACGCACACAACCCCTTTAAAAGCCCTTTTGAGCTAAACAAAAACTGTACGCTTTCGTAAAGTAGAGTAAACGTGTCTGGCGTCGATCGAAAGGTTTAAAGAGCAACGAAAGGGCCGCGCTAATCGATTCTAATTCACTGATCCGATAGCTGATATGTATACATTTATGTAGGCTGCAAAACCCAACTCAACGATCGGCGGCTAGGTACTGAACTTCTACGTACGTAGGAATCGAGCCAAACAGTACAAAGTGGCGCAAAAGCGTACCACTTCCACAAATCCGAATTAACAATCAAAGATGTAGGAGGTGTGGCCTGAAGCACCCTCCCTTCAGCGGGTTCCCGCGGGGGTGAGGAAAAGAAAGCATGACTAACCGGCCAGCCAGCCAGCCAGTCAGGCCAGCTACCGATGCACACTCCCGGCTCGGGCCGGACACGCTGCTGACACTCGCTGCGCTTTCGGCAAAACAATTTGCCATTTCCCCCGGCAGGCGGGCGGGCGGGCAGGGTTGTAATGATTCAATAATGACACGCTGGGACGGATTGCGCGCGCCCGGCCCAGAAGGGCCATTCACGGTCTATTAAACCCCCGGCCCGGTGGTAGGCCAGTAGCGGTGGCAGCGAAGTTGGGCTCCGCTTTCCTACGTGAAACACTGGCAGGAAAAATGACACATTTTTCCCCCGGCGGGGGGAGAAGGAGCGCTGAAAGGAAGGAGGGCGATAAACAATGGTATCCGTGGCCAAGAAGGGAGGGATCGGAGAGCCGACACACAAGCGGCACGGCAAACAATGTGCTTCAGTGCTCCGCCCCTTGTGCTTCCGAGCGCTTTGCCGCAGGGCTGGGCGTCTAGCAGCGGGGCTTCCTTTTGGGCAAGGACTAGGCAGGGAAAAACCTACAAGCATAAAACAAAATGAGTGCACACATATAGCTCGCCTATTGTCGACACTCGCAAAGTCGGGCGAAACCATTAGGACGAAAAAGGTTTTTAACAGTAATTAAATTCACCAGAAACAACAATACAACCGCCGGAGGGATGTTGCGTCGGGACAGAGCGGACAAACAGGGGAACGGCGAACAGGCAGGCAGGGGCAGACGAAGGTAATGTGGAAAAAATCAACCAGCGGCAAACGCGTCGTTATGATCCGGTTCGCAGTCTAACACCCTCCAAAGCAATCAATGCATGTGCGTGTAGTGACGCTTACTGAATGCAAGCGGAAGCTGTAATCGAAAAGTCGAACCTATGAACAAAAAAAAAAAAGGATCCCAAGAGGTCATTTTGTGTCGCTCGTAACATTCGAGGAAACCCCCATGTACCAGCTACTCTCATTAAACAGCTACGTCGGCGTCAACTCTTCCCAGTTCATTGAAAAACCGGTACAGCAAAACTACGAACGAAGGCAATCTATTCTACGCGGCCACCTGAAACATGTTTGGAAGCTGCGGCGGAGGGGCCACGGCAGGACGTGGAAGTTCTGCCCTATTGTGTAACAACTGGTGTAACATAAATGTTGATTGTTTTATGACTGATCTCTCCACCAGCATCAATAGCTAACAGCTAATTTGTCTGATCGCTTCCGGCTGCGGAACGGCTGCTGAAATATTCGCCGTGCCAGCCGGACTCTCGGCATGGCTTCGGACCCTTTGGCTGGAAACAACACAACAAAAAAATGAAACGCTTCTGCGGAATAATGTACAACCCCTGCTGCAGCAACAACAATTCACCGAAGGGTGGCCGAACTGGAACACGAAGCGGAGAAAGCGGAGGCAGGACAGCGTTGACCTTTATTATTCAGCACCGTCGGCGAATCGGCTACAAATCGGCTGCTAAACGCGACGCACGTTCTAGTGGTGATGAAGTTCCAACCTGCGACGATGACGACGATGAGTGAACCGGAAGCAATCGCAGCAATCGCAGCAATCTGTGCACGGTCCCGGGTGCGGTGTTGTTCTACCGCGCGCTGAGCTAACGGAATGTGAAATACTTCCAATCGATAGCGCGTGAACCGCCTTCTTGCAGCCACTGGGAGCCAAACGGGAACTAATGCTGAGATCTTTTATAAGCTATAATAATGATAAGTCACCCGCTTAATGTTGGTTAGAATGATAAATATAATAACGATAGTGCCAATGACAATAATTTTCAACATTTGAATGCACCTACCTTTGCTTGCGCTTGAAAATAACTCCTTCTCCTTGGCGACCAGCTGCTCGAAGCGATGCTGCAACACTATCGCGGCCTGCTCCTTGTTCCTGCTAATCCGCTTCTGGCCACACTTCAACTGCTGCCCGAGGTGCACGAATATGCCATCGAGCTTCTGCTCCTGGATGCTGCACCAAGGAGACGGGGAGGAAGAGGAATTAAAACCACGTATCGTTATGGTACGACGAGCGTATCTGCGCACCTACCGTATTTGTTTGTCCGCTAGGTATTTTATGAAGTCGATCTCAGCCGGATCGATGAACAGGACGGCCTTGCCGGCCTGCCCGGCCCGAGCGGTCCGGCCGACGCGATGCACGTAATCGGCAAGGGTCTGCGGGGCGTGGAACTGCACCACCAGGTCCATGCGCGGTATGTCGATCCCTCGGGCGACCATGTCTGTGCAGAGCAGTACGGCCGCCTGCTCCGTCCGGAACTTCTGAAACACCGCAATCCGCTCCACCTGGGTCATGCCGCCGTGCAGCTTGAAAATGGTGACGCGGGGCAACAACACCCCTTCGGCAGGCTCGTCGTCGTCCTCCGGTTCGCGTTCGTCGTCCGACTCTAGCTGGTTCGTCGTGAGGGCCTCCACCATGATGTCGTGGTGGAAGTCGACCAAATCCTGCGTGGCCATGAAGATGAGCGCCTTCGAGGGCTTCTTGTGCTGCTCGTGCGCGATCAGTCCGCTGAGTGTGACGAGCCGCAGCTTGGGCGGAACTACCAGGTAACGCTGCCGCACCGTCGCGGGTATGCTGACGCACTCGTCCACGTTCAGCAGGTGGTCGGGAAATTCCACCAACCCGTTCACGGTGTCCGGCAGCGCGTGCCGTTTGCGAATGGCGTCGCTCGTTTCCACGTACACCGGATCGTGCAGCGTCAGCCCGGCCAGCTCCTGTACCGAGGTGGTTAGTGTGGCCGACAGCAGAACCGTTTGCAGCAACCTTTCGTCCTTCGCGGGGATGACGTTCTCGCACCCTTCATCCGTCGCACTCTGGCCGCCCTGGATGGCCCGCACTATCTCCTTAACGTCCTTCTCGTAGCCGAGTTCGAGCAGCCGATCGGCCTCGTCCAGCACCAGCCAGCGCACGTTGGCGAGCTTCAGCGTTTCCGTGTTCCGTATGTGATCACAGAACCGCCCGGGTGTACCGATCAGTATGTTCAGTCCCGCCCGCAGCCGGGCCTTCTCCGTCTTGCGCTTCTCACCTCCGCAGAGATACCCGGACACGATCCAGGTGTACGGTTTGAGCAGCTTCACCATCAGCTCGTACGTCTGCAGGGCCAGCTCGCGCGTAGGCACAATGACGACCGCCAGGATGCCATCGGTGCGGCTAGTTTTCGGCCGGGCCGTGTGCAGCTGCTCGATCAGGGGAAGTGCGTACGCAAGTGTTTTCCCCGAGCCCGTCTGCGCTCGGATGAGCACATCGCGACCTTCCATTAACCGCGGAATGGCCATACTTTGCACCATTGTCAAATGCTCATAGTTTAACAGATCCACGATGTTTTTCTTCGTGTGCGGATGAATTTCCAGTGCTTCGATTGACTGTTCACTAAAAACCTGCTCTGCGAGGGGCTGCACTCGTGGCAACTGGATCTTCGGCAGGTCCGTTTTGAGACGATCGAATATACTGCCGAAGCTGCTATTATGAGTTCGACTTGTATCGGATCCAAATTTCGAGGCCCCTTTTTTCTCTTGGATTTCGTCCTGAAAAGAAGCTTCTTTTTCTGCCCGTTTTGCATGATTTTTTCCAACGGATCGCAAATTGGGCGATTTGTTCACGAAGGTTGACGCGCTGGTTACTGGTTGATTCCTAGAATTGTTCCCACTACCACTGACTTTATTAACCGGATCTTTATGTAGTGCGATGGAATGGTTCTGCTGCTGCAGATGATTTGTCTTTGCTGGTTTAGCCGATGGAGGAACCTGAGCCGTTTTCACTGGCCGCAACGATAGAACCTTCGCCCCCACTCTTTTTCGGACAACCGTTGCCTTAGAGGTTAGCGCCTTGCCAAAGGACATTGAAAACCCTGTGCCTCCATTATCATGGTACGATCGATGCTGAAACCAAGCGTATGCGGGAGGTAGAGTGACGCACTAATGAGGCAGCCCACGTCACACAGGATCAATACATACCTTTTCCTCCTTTGGTGGGTTTTCAACAAAGAAGTTGCTGAGCATAAGATCCATTCCTATGCGAGGTGAACACAATACACTAAATTTGAGCAAAGCACTTACTTTTCATTACGAGAAAAAACTAATTCATGCGTTGATGAAACAAGACCACGCGGAACAAATTTTCCATTGGTGAGCTGTCAAATCGCACTGCAAGTGCTGCCATCCGACAGCTGCGCTTAAACGTCAAATTGACGGCACAGGGTGTGTGCTACACGATAGCGACAAAAGCCTGGTAAGAACAGACCGTACGTAATAACAAACAAGGCGGCAATTTTTGGGGAGCTTAAATTGAATGTCTATGTATAAACTTATCATCGATCATTAGTTCTTCATTTTTCAATATAAAAAGGCCTACAGCCTGCTCGCTTGTGCGTACATTACATCGAACTTCTCTTTTTGTAGCAAACAGTGATGACATTCTGCTTGACAGCAGGCAAAGGTGTGTTTCGAGTTTGCGTCAAGGTCATAGCTTCGAAACACTTGTACTATTAATGATTTATGTTTTAAAAGAATGGTAATAACGTAATTAACTTTACTACAGCACGGTCTACCAAGGAGAATGAAGGTGTGTTCT
Source organism: Anopheles plumbeus (assembly GCA_034621735.1). Classification (NCBI taxonomy): domain Eukaryota; kingdom Metazoa; phylum Arthropoda; class Insecta; order Diptera; family Culicidae; genus Anopheles; species Anopheles plumbeus. The sequence continues at coordinate 4,344 of JAOEFI010015776.1, read as the reverse complement.
TTGTTTTTTTCTTGCTTTTGTGGTATTGTTCATAGCTACCGCGCACTCCTTTAAACATTTCTCTACACAACCAGGCACAGAAACTGGATCTATGCTGGTTCACCGTAATTAAAAATAACGGAGATTTCTATTCGAATAAACAAGTGGCTCCCTCTTGAACCAAAAATCTTTACTAGTATGGAATCTTCTTCTTGAAAATGCGATCTTAAACATTAAATAATTAAACAAATCAATTGATATTGAATTCAGGTGACGCACACATGTATATCGATTCAACTGGTTTCATTTGATCAAGGCATGGCAAAACTGCAGTTTTGTCAAGTTCTTTGATTTTATCATCGTGAGCATTGGTTGAACGAGGTAATTTTTTTCTTAACAGTTCAGCTGTAGCCGGAAACTGTAGGGGAAGCGAACAAACTGCGCGTTTGCAGTTCTTCTTCACAAATCCATCTCAGTCACGCAGTCATGTGTATGATCTGCGTAACAAACAAACAAAAAACTTCGAACAGCGGTCCACCGTGCAAACTGGACCAAAACTGTCACGCAATTTATGCCCCACGTGACCCGACGTTTACAATCTATTGATCACATTTACATTTTTATTGTCACGCGAAAAAACTAGTCTTTCGGAGGAGTCGGTTGTTTAGACATTCAGCCGCAGCCTGCTGGCTGTTCTTCTACACCAATTCGCCAACTATACGGGTACGATTGCATTCCATGCGTAGGAAAACATCGGCTGTATCTTACGGAGGAAACCAGCAACACACACGAATCCAGGAGCCGGATGTTGTTCGTTTCCGTTCAAATCGGATATAGTCAGTAGGATAGTTTGCACAGAAAACTTCCACGTGATTCCGTGAACATCCGGTGAACGGCATTATAATGGGGCAGGAAAAGGTTTTCCGGGGTTTTATTTCTTCCAAATCTCCTCCTTGCAAAAAGGAGTTGACCATACGGAAGGAAGAAAATGTCCGGTAAACAAAAAATTTCAATGGGGAAATTAAGCGATCTAATACGAAGTCAACGAGCTGCAGGCTGTAGCCTGTTTTGGTGCATGTGGTAAGCTTTTGACTCGATGTAAATGGTTCAAATGGATTGGCTCGACAGGAGTATAATAAGTATGGGATTTATCCAAAAAAATCATGTTAAAGATATTCACTTTTGAAGTTGCTTTAATAATGCTACAGAAAAAATATAGGTTTCCTAGGTGGTTTAACTAGGTTGCTAGCTAACCGGCACTTGTGCTTGTGGCCAGGCCCTTTTTACTTACTTGTGAAAACGAGAGGAATTGACTACTTTATTTGTTTTTACTTATAGGCTTCCGTCGAAAACTCTAATGTCACAAAGTGCGTTTTAAGTAAATTCATTTGTTGAAAAAACTTCTAGGCACGGGTCAAGACGGGTGTGGAACGGGAAACGATGAAACCGGAAGCTTCTTTCTTCCCATTCCGTTTCGAAATTGGCCACATATAACCCGGAAACGGATCGGCACTGTGCCGTGGCCGTGCTGTTACGGTTGTAGAACGTTCCAGAACAGTCAACGATGCCACAAACCATTGGCCCGAGTGTCTCGAGTCGAAATAAATCCTACCAAAGCATAACCAATTCTCCCACCCACGGCGGCTTCCTGTGCCACCGAAGATCCTGGCGGGGTCGCGACAGTGGTCGGCAAAGGGAGGGGCAGCAAGTGGCGAAGTGAATAAAACCAACATTTAAAATCATTTACGACAGTTAATGCCCGACGGCAAATTGAAGCAAATCGAATACGCCATTAGGCCGTATCAATTCGTTATGGATTTTTTTTCTCTCTTATTTTCTTTTTTTTTGTTATTGACATTATTTCCTATTGTGCTATTCGCAAGGGCTATTATCAATATAGAGTCAAGAATGCGAAGGAAGCGAGCGAGAGAAAGAATGTGGCCAGCAGGGGGTTGGATGGAAAATGGATGGTGAGAAGGAAGTGCGGCTCGCGGCCCGACGGAAGCCAGTGAAAAGGTTCCGTTCATGCACGTTTTGCGCATTTGTCTCGCGTCTCCCTTCCCGGAAAGCGGAAAAGCGAAGCGCTGAAGGGATCCAGATCATGAACCACCCCCACCCCGCCCGCTATGGAAGCATTAGGCGCAATTAGGGAATTATAAACATTTTTGTTGCTGAAAGAAAAATCAAGATTCTCCAATTAAAACGTTACTGTCGGTGTGGGCTGGTATGGAAGGCCTGCCTATAGTGTCCTTGTTGCCATTCTCTTTCTGCAACAATTTGAATAAGTTACCATTCAATGATTCATTATTCATTTAAATAAGCTGCTAATATGCAGGTCAGGATGCAAAAGAAATGGAAATGGTTTGCAAATGTGAAACTATTTTCTCTGGTAAAGTTATCCGGTTGTATCTGACTACCCGAATCGTCAGACTGTCTAGACTCTAGACGAACAATCGAATTGTATTGCGAAGTCGTCAACCCGCCACAGTGAAGGGAAACACTCCGTCCACGAAGTAGTAAACCGTCCGAGTAGATTCTTCCATGTCCACTATAAGGTTCTTCCTACAGGTTCTTCCTTATCCTTATTTTCGCGCGGTCGATATAGCTAGTGAACCCAAGACTCGTTCCTCGGTGAAAATCCTGTTGAAGAGATAACGCGATTAGGAGCGCTGCTGAAACGCTGTTTGCAAACTCCACTATCGTAACCGTCCATCGACTTATATTGTTATCGACTGGCGAACCGAAGGAGGGGTGAGTGGGACCTGGGACTCGGTAGCCTCCCCAGTTTAGTTGATCGGTTAGTGGGTACATCAATAAATGAAAACGCCGTACGTCGCTGCCCTTTGGATGCGTGTGCGGCCATCCAGGCCAACAAAGGCGTAGGGAAAACAGCCACACACGCAATCACTTGAGGGGCGGGGGAGGATGGGCGAGGCCACTCGGTTCATTTCCCAATTTTTCCACCACACGAGGGGGTGTCTCCGGACAGGGACGGCAACAAAAGGGCGCACAGCCATCTATTACGGTTATGCATTAGCGGCGTTCTTCCGTTCCAGCATAATGGATTGATCCGGCCGCATTTCTGCTACGAGAAGAGAACTTAAATTGTCTTGCTGCTCCGCACTTGTGCACCTCCCCCCACCCACCCACCCACCCGTGGGGGAGGAATGGAGCGTGGGGAGGTCACAGTAAAATTTAACCCATGTCGCACTCATAAAAACGTCGCCACGCGTCACAATCAAACAAGCAATTACGCGTGTGATGCACACGTACACGCGCGTTAGGAAAATCATTTGTTTGCCGCGCACAGCGCGCGTTGGCATTGTGCGTGGAAAATCGCGTGTATCTTCTCCCTGGTCGGAAACGTATGAAGTAGGCGAGAGGGAAAAGAATAAGGAAATGCGACATCATTAGGCAGGGCAGGAAGGAGCGGGCAAGCAGTTTAAGATGTGTTTTGTTTGCATGAATGGGCACAATGCAAACGGACAATTCAAAAGAACCCCACATCAATTATGCCAATCGAATGCGATGACCGTTTCCCGCCTTCCGGCTGCCCCTCGCGCTCCTCTGCGACCGAGCATCACCACTTCGGGGACTTCTCTGTATAGTCGTCTCCATGTACGTATTTACGGAAGCGTACGGTTCGAACTTGAATTGGAAAATTCGGTGGTTTGGAAGTGGACAAAGGCAGTTCTAAGCGCCAGTAATTGGGACTGTCAGATGACTAACATGCATGCTTGTAAAGATTCTAATTCGAAACATAGATGTATCAACGATGGAATGTGAGTTTTAAAACGCCATTCCCTCTTGACCTAACAAAGAAGCTTGTCCCAAATATGTTTCCCAACCTAACCAACACTGCTGGGAAAATGTTAGTGTTATTTTTCATAACGTTATGATCCAATCATGCATAAATCAGTGCACCATGAGACCTCCGTTCAACGTTTCGAAATTTCTTTGACGTGTCCCCCTGAAAACATGCTGACGTTGCAAATAAGAAGCTGCAAAGTCACGTAGGCTCGTGGATGCAGGAACACGTTCATAATGCAAAAAAAGAAAAAAAAACTCTTTCGTAACATTCGTAAAATGCCCATTAACGAACGTTGCTTTCTCTTTCCCTTAGCCAAACACGTGAACATAAAATACGGATTGCGTACGGTTTCCCTTAGATCGCCAGCTGGGCACGGGGCGCTTTCTTTTAAACCAGCATCCGTGTCCGCATTTTTCTTTTCCCTTTTTTTTTTTTTGGGCTGCTCATGACGCAAACTCAAGCTCGGCTAAAAAGTTTAGTGAGAACTAAACAACTGAAGCCGTATGAACTCCTCACGTTTTTGGTCGTTTTCCACAGGTACCGTAGCCCCCCCC
>JAOEFI010015775.1:0-10226 GCA_034621735.1 Anopheles plumbeus | reverse complement strand
AAGCCGTTAAAACTACCTGTAACTTATTTTCTCACTTTTAATCCAATCATTTCATCATTCCGCATCACGTTTTGTTTCATCACCTTTTACAAGCTTTGCCTTTTCCGCAGGGGTTTAACATTTATTTAGCCAGTTTAATAACATCCGAATCAAGTCGGTCCGTCATTGTCGGTCCCATTGAAGACTTCTGATAATGACGGTACAACGATTTCAACCTTAATGCACCGTTTTATTAGGTCAGACGACTATGCGATGTTTATGCTCCGTGCAATATAAAGCGGATTCGAACCGTAAATTGACGCTCACTAAAAATTAAATATCTCCCAAAGTGCATAAAAGTAGCAGTAGTGATTCTTGGTTAAAAGGAAGAATATGAGATGTACTTCAAAATAGGAAAATTAGAAAACGGATCTCGAACGGATCTACTTCTTAGTTAGAAGGTCTAGTTTAAGAAACCATTCCATTTTTTCCTGAAATCTGAAATCGGTCTTTTGAATTTCATCCCGGCTGGTGTCCGATGTATAATGGCCAGAGGCGCATTACACATCAACTGAAGCCAAAATCATGAAACGAGAGCAGCAATCGGAAGAAACCCGTTTTAGGGCGACTTAAGAACAACACCTTAACAACGCGAGAACTCTGAGGGCGCCGGAATAAAGAGTGGATTGTTTCCGCTTGTCTGTTGCTAAAAAACAAATGTTTAACAACTTGTTTGTCGAAGTTTGTATGCAGGGTCGTTCGTGTGATGGTTGTTTAAAAAAAGGGTCAGTGACATGTGCACCATTTTGCAGATTCTATTGAACACCACCGCAGGGGGCGTGGGCGCTAGGTGACACGAAAAGCAAATGTTGGCCAATCAACAATTGTTTCACAATTGCTTCGGTTTGTGTAAATGTAGTGCCCTCCTCAAGTCCCGAGGAAAGCAGAGCAGAGTTTAAAGCGTTTCCCCCCTCAACGGTTGCAACGTTGTCATTAATCCTATGTTGATAAAGTTATTGGTTATACAAGAGAATTGGTTTTAAGCTAGATATTAGATTAGAAGATATTTCTATGTTCCGCAAAAAGGCTGAATGTATTGCTCAAACTTCTAACAAGGGTTTTTTTCCCAGAATATTATTATTATTATTTATTATTATCTTGCCCCAGCAAGCAATCGAAACATTTTACGTTACGAATTATATCTGGCCTAAATGGCGATGGCGCACTCGAAATAAACTAAACAAATGAGCACAGAAATAAACAAACAAAGAAACAAACGGACAGACGAAGTACGGCGAAGATCGTTCCCGTGTGTGTGTCGCCGCATGCCCAAAATATTATCAATAGAGAGAAGTAAACAAACAAGCGGACAAGTGTATCGAGAGCCGTAGCCCCACATTTGATACCTATAAGAAACGACTATGAGATCTGATGAAGTGGGCAGACGTGGTACACGAAGACGCAACCGCCGTTTGGAGTGTCGGACGAACCGCAGAAGGAAACAGAATTCGCACTTACCTCAGCAGTATCGTCAGCTCAAGATCGTGGCTGTAGCGATCGAGGGCGGCCGTGCCCTCGACCCGGATGGAGTTGATTTTCTCGCGCAGATTGCGCGAACAGGCGGCCGACCCGTGCCGCTCGCGCAGAATCTCCAGGATGTTCGGTTGGCGCAGGAACGCCACGACCTGCAACGTTTATGAAAGGGGAAAATTGTTTGAGTTGTTTTTTCGAGCCTGTACGACGTCCGAACAAACGAACGGAACGTACCTTGTCGTTGTAGGCGACGGGAATTTCCGGCGAACCGATGTTGGCCAGCCGGGAGATGGTAGTCGGGGGTCGCGGCGGCGGAACGGGGCGATCGTCGGTGAACGCGGGCACGAGGACGGGTGGCCCGGCCAGGAGGAGCGAGGCTGGGCCGGGACCGCCGACCTGGTGGTGGCGACCGCGCGGCCCCTCCGTCGGCAGGCGCGGATCCATGAACGACGTCTTCCGGCTGACGTGATCGATAAAGAACTGCTTGCCGGACTGGTCGAGCTTCGTTTCCCAGCCGCTCGGCAGGTCGGCGCCGGTGGCGGCGAAGCAGTTGACGAGAGCCACCAGGTCCCGGTTGTGCTGGTAGCGGCCGAAGCAGGCCGGATCGCGGCGCACCCGCGACACCATGTGCTTGAGAGCGGCGTTCCGGTTGTAGAGGGCGATCGCGTCCCCGTTCGTGTGCAGCATCGAGTAGAAGTCGGACCGGCAGATCATCAGTAGCGCCGGGTGGAACGCCCCGCCGGAGGAAGCAAACGTGGTGCTGGAGGTGGATGATGAGCTTCCAGCCGTGGGACCACCGGTACGTCCACTTGTCGAGCTGGCACGGGCCCGTCCGGTCGCGTGGCCGGAGCTTGTGGGCCCATCGGTAACGTGGCTGGCGCACGTAGACGCGGAGAGGGAGGCGCAGGTGGAGGTGGACGCTCGGTTGGAGGGGCGGACTGGGCCGTTCGCGTCGTGTCGCTGCATGTGCTCGTAGATCGTGCGCCGGATCGACTGATAGCGGCGGTCGAGCTGCTGCCGGTGTGGATCGGAACCGTGCGCGAGGACGGCGGCGGAGGAAGAGGGGTGGCCAGGCCCGGGGCGCTGCCAGGAGGTGGTACGCGTCGCGTGGTCGATGTAGAAGATGCGCCCATGGCTGTCCATGCGCGCCTCCCAGGCCGGCGGCAGCGGCTCGACGTCCTGCTCGGCGAGGATGGCGCGCGCCCGCTCTGGGATCGACGGCAGACGAATGCTGGGCACGTGACGCACCGTCTGAGAGTCCGGCCTGTCCGGCGCGTCGTCGGTCACCGGAAGATGGGCAATTACCAGCGCGGCCGGTAGAGCGTCCGGGGCGGGTGAATGCGTGCGATTGGTGCGAAGGTCGGGCGGTCCGAAACCGTCACCCCCTGTCGCCAGCGTCGCTTGTGACGCTGCGGCCGCTCGGAGGCGCCGGGCGTGATGCGTCGGCGTGGGCGGACAGACAAGTAGGTCCTGGACTGCGTTGCAAGGGCAGACGCCGGGTGCGCCGCCGACGCGAGTCAACGGGCGGGACTGCGGCCGGCCCGCGGAAGTACGTTCGGGCGACTGCTCTCGCGGACTCGGCGGGGGGCTGCGTGTGCGGAACGAGGCCGCCGCAGCGGCGAGATTCGAGTTGAGATCAGCATCAGCACCTGTCCCAGCCCTGGCCCCAACCTGGTCGCCCGCAGCACTAGCCGTAGCCAGCAGTATCGTCGCGCCGTACTCGACGAGGAGCGGTCGTGCGGCGGAACCGTACTCCGATCGGCCACTCGAGAGCGTCCGCGTCAGCGGGCGATGGGGACGCACGGAGGGTGCTGGTGGGTCGGCGGACGGGTCGAGATCGAGCGAGGCGTCTCCGGCGACCGCATCGAGGCCCGGAAGCTCCAAACTACCAGCGAGCTCCGGAATCACGTTTTTCACCGCCTTCCGCAGTGGAATCTTTGCCATGGACGGTTGGGGCGCTTCCTCCTCACTGGTGGTGGCGGCGGAAGAGGAGGGACCGTGGCGGGCAAAATCGTGCACGTCGTAACCATTCCGCTTCGAACGGTTCTGCCCCGGGCGGGCCACTGCCCCGCCAGCTTCGTCGTCATCGGACTCACCAATTTCCGCTTGGATGGATTCAAAATTCGCCGTGCGAGATTCGTAGTCGTACAGCCCCCCGACCGCACCCTCCGCCTCCTGCTCGTCCGTGTCGATGATGTCGAATGAAAACTCTTCTGCTCCCTGCCGTAGCCGACGATGCTCGGGGACCGGTTTGCGTACGAGAGCAGCCTCAGGTCGCGTTTCGGCTTGCATCGACTGGGGTGGTTTCTTCGGATGGTTCGCTCCCCGATGCTGGCCCGGTTTCGGTGGCCACGAGCGCTCGAGTGGCCGGTGCAGCTTCGTCGGACTGTCTTCGAGGGAGAAGCACAGCTCGCTACCGGCGGACGAGCATTTTGCCGCGCTCAGCACTTCCGTCGGTCCGATCCAGAAGTGGCCCTTGTTGCGCGCACGGTACCCGGAAGCGCCGGGCACCAGACTGGTCGGGGACAGCCGGTTCGGGCGCACTTTTTTCTTCGTGCCGTTTGCGACCGGTTCCTCGGCCCTCAGCCCACCATTCGGTATGATCTCGCTCTTCCGTCGCACTCCGGAACAGGTGCCGTCGGCCGGTTCGTCTTTGGTGCTGCACGATGCAGGCGATGTGGCTTCCCCTATGTGATTGCAAGCGACCATCGGTGTCGACATGGAGTGCCCGGAGGTGGACGCGGATGCTCCAACGTACGGTGCCGAAGGGAACAACCCTTGGATCGCATCCGCTCCATCCAGCATGCCCGGGAGATTGCCTGCAAAATAAAGGAGAATTGATAAACGCGTCACAAAGAGGTTCGTTGGAAGGAAAGTAGAGAAGAGTAATGCTTACCAACGTCCGCCGAAACCACCGAATCGTCATCCTGGCCACCCTCGTCGTCGGAAGCGCCCAACGGAGACGCGCAGGTTCGTCGTGATTCGCACACGGTCTCCCCCGCGCTCGGTTCGGTTAGAATTTCGAACATTCGCATATCCAAACACTCCTCGTACGGCGTGGGAGGAAAATCCTGCTGCTCGGCCGCCCGCAGCTCAGGCGGTTCTTCCTCTTCGTCCTCCAAGTCCTCCTCCTCCTCCTCCTCCTCCTCCTCCACGTCTTCTCCATTCGAGTCGGTCTCTGAATCGGTCGATCCGTCCGTATTGCGCAGTCCCGCGACTGGCAGCTTCGTGCCACCGATGGCCAGACCGTTCTCGCTTTCTGACTCGCCATTTTCCAAGCTGTCCCCGGCGGTAGTCGCCAGCTCGTCCGCGGACTGTGGGTTCAATTCTTGGTCACCCGTCGCTGCACTGCTCATTGCTGTTTGCGCCTCCCCCCGGGGGAGACACTACACTTAAGAAAACCCGTTCTACTCCCGCGCACTGCAGAGATTCCGAAACGACACCACGAACGCGCGACCACTTTCGACACTTTTCTTTCCCCGCACACTCATCCCGGTGACGCCCGTCGTCGGTGGGCCCTCTCCAGTTCGCTGACGCGTTGGTGTTGATTGACGATTGAATTTGATACCAGTTTCGCACCGTTGAGTGGAGGTTGGTTGTTTGTTTGTTTGTTTATTGAGTTTATGTAGCTACTTTTGTCGATGCGATGTGTGCCACCGCCGCCGTCCACCGCGCCCACACAGCAGCCGGCCGAAGTACGGAGAGATGGTGCTGATTGTTTACGTTTCTTTCGCTTAGCTGCACTTTCTGTTATTATTTTGCTTTCACACCACCGCGCGACACGGCATCGCGGTGCCCGTGTGGGTGTGTGTGTTTCGGATCCGTGTTTTGTAAGATGCTGTCTGCGCTCATCCCTAGCACGGAACCACCGACACAATCTACATAATGCACTGTCCCGGCAACGCGAATACACTAGATTCTTGTTCGACTTGCACGCAGCAAACGCACGGCCGGGCACGCCATCACCAATCGAACATTTTCCGTATTGTTTGCACCACACTTTTCGCCAGCCGTCTGTACGCAGTCAGCCGATTTGGGAAAAACTTGACGTTTCTCTGTGCTGGGTGTGTTGTGCGCAGTCGAACTTCACGCACACAGTCTCTCTCGTCGCACTCCACGCCAGCTGTCACTCCAATTCACCACTCGTCTTTCGACAGTGCCTCATCTCACACATAGATGACGCTAGTGGTAGCTTTTCGCTCGAAAGCTTTATAAAACGCTTCGCAAAAACGCTTCAAACGCAGTTAGGAAGAGATTTAAATATGGGAATGCTTTTCTCGATCAAAACTTCAACTTCTGAAACGCGGACTTTCTACAAAAGCAGCTTTTTGATAGATCATATTTAGCGGAAAAGAGAGATGCTTTTAATCAGCAGTGTGCCAGAAATGGTCCAGCTCTCCCACAGGTTATAGAGAGTCCACGTGTAGCTAACGAATGGGGGGAATAACTACCGGCTGTGCACCTGGTAGTACGAATAAGAGAATCCTGTCTTGCGTCTGCAGTCCTCCTCGGCGCGGATTTTCTCACCAGCCTATAACCATGAATATCAATAGTTGACACCGGCCGCAGCGCCACCGTTGCTCCACGGAATGACGCGTCTGCCCATTAGTGTCCATCGCCTTCCGAACAAGGCTTGCCTGTCAACCGATTACGATCGACTTCGTCTTGTTTACAGATGGGTATGATAAACGTTCCCACTGTGGCCGATAAACGTTACGCACCGCAGCTCATGCTGCTGGGGAATTATTTATGACTTCTTGCGATTATGCGAATTATGCGCACGCATTCATCATGCAATCGTCAAACGGATCACAATTAGCCTCCGCAATCGTGCACCGGAGTCGCCGTTTCCAAGCGAAGCTGCACGCCGATATGTCAAACCATTTCCATGTTCGCACGGTGTGCGGGTAATTGTATGGGTGGGAAAACATAGTCCGGTATGCGGCACTAACGGGGCAACCGTGTGGCACCTCGCCACAAACCATCGCGTAACGGAAATCCAAACCGAAACACTCGACTGCTGATCCTTTCCAATGTGATTGATGTCGAGCTGACAGCTCTCGCTGATGGCATTCGGGTTGGTCGTCGAGTTGGTGCGGGATGGTTCGATCGGCGATCTAATCGGCTGCACGACTTCCAAACCAACGAGCACGCGAAAGGTACTGGCTGCATCTCGCTATATGCGCAAGCGTTAGGGCATCCGAGGTTCCCGAAAGGCCTTCGGGTTAAAGGTGAGCATCCTAGAGCCTGCCGCAGTGCGCAGATACGTCAGCGAGTTTATATTCGCAACCGGCACCGGGAGGGGCTACAGAAGAGCAAGAGTGGCTGTGCAAGAGGTTTGGCCTTTCGGGTCAAACTAAACAAACACACACACACACACACACACCGCTCCGATAACGATCTGAGAAAATGAGGCAAAAGAAGAAGGAAAGAGAACGCCAGACGCAAATTGCCACTCATCGGTGATCGCAGAGATCCCAGAAAGCCAACTTTGGGCTGCTTTTTTGCTGTTGTTTCTGGCTGACGTACAACCGCTACCAACATCGCGGCCCGTTCTCTCCCGTGCGTTCAGCGGGCAAGAGGGCGAGGAAAGTTCAAAAAGCTCACCGACCATTTGATGGATCTGTCGAAAAGTGTGCAGCGCCGAGGGTCGACAGTGGACTAAATGATCCGTGTTTTATATGTTTTTCCCCTCCGCGCTCGGCTACCGTCCGCCGTGCTGCGAACTCCGTTTAAGTTTAACTTTAAGGTCAGTTTTATTTCACTTTTATTAGCACTCCCGCGTTTTTCATTAACCCCCGCACCTTGCGGGCCCGTCGGCCCGTCCGCTCGCCCGCGGTTCGCCATTTTTTCCTCAATTAAGTCCGCCTCGCGCCACGCGGTGTCATTTATGTAGCAGAATTATTTCTTTTTATTGGCCGCGCATATTCGCGGATGCAAAAGTGGGGATGCCAGTGTGTGTGTGTGTGTGTGTGGGTGTGTGTGTTTTTTTCTATTTGTTTCCCCTTTTTTCGTCCCCTCGCACTACTCCGTTAAATTGGGCGCACGCGTTCTCCTTCCTTCACGGTCACACATGGGCAGAGCAGTGTTGCGGTTCTTCGCCGGGAGTTTTTTTTTTTTTGTTGGCCCCCCGGTTCGTGTAAATTTTCACTTTCTTCCTAAATTTGGGCTCATCATAAATGGACCGTTTACAAATGATTTAATACCGCTGGCTGGCTGGCTGCGGGGCCATTTCGGGGTGAGTGTTTGTTTGCGTGCTCTTGCTTCCCTTTGACGTCTGCGGCTCGCCAACTACATTCTCCTCGTGAACCGTAAAGCTGGACGAATCACACTGGCCCAGCGGACGGGGAAGCGATGGACGGCAGTGCAGCTAATTAAAATGTCGTTGACCACGCCAGGCTACCAGTGGCCGGTGGCCAAACACCGACATTCCCGGAGAAGCCGCAGATGGCCACATCTGTTTGGAAACGTGAACCTATAACGACCGACGTATTGCAACAGTGTGGAACCGCTTCCCAGCCTGGCGAATCGAAGTCGAACGCACTGCGAGGAGCCTTCGTGATTTTCTTCGCTACCCCTGCGTTGTTTCTAATGGATAAAAGTCCGGCTTGGACGAAAGAAATGTCAGAGGTGAACATTTGTGTCTTCTGCATTCTGGATGCTCTATGAACCGTTTCACCCTAGCTCCGCACCCACGTCACCGACCCATCGGGATTCAATTTGGAGGGAGGGAGGGAAAGGGAGGAGGGATGCGAAGAGATGTCTCAGCCAGTGGTTGTCACACGATTTATCTTCCATTGATGCGTAACTCGTGCGCGGGGAAGTTCGCCTCCTCGACCTCATCGAACTTCGAAGTCGACGTCTTTCCGGTGAGTCCGCGGAGCACATTATGCGACAGAAGGCAGTGGGAGAGCACACACACACCGTGATAACATGCATTCCCACTCGCATGTGCCACGATTGCGATGGCCTGGAATTCGACGCTATTTTCTCTCGACGAAGAGTCACAAAACAATCGAAAAGAAAACACACGGTGCGAGTGGGTGGAAAAACTTCACCCACGACGTCTAGTATTGGGTTTTGGCAAAGGTGAACGCGTGATCTACCTTTATTGAAGCCAAAAAAAAAAAAAAATACAAGAAGAAGGAAATTTCGAACAAACCAAAACCAAAGTCATGCTGAAGGGAAAAAGGATAACACGAAGGCTGTAACGGTAACGTGTGTGCACTTCGATGTTCGCATGTTTCCCAAAAACCTAGTGTCTCTTACTTCACTACCACACCACCACACGTCCAACGTTTCGCTATCGGATCGTAAAAGTGGCGAAAAATGAACCAACCAAGCCGCCCCGGGGGGGGGGTTGTGTTTTTCCTTCCCGCTCTGTGCGCACCGTTTCACGTTCGCTCGAAAATCATCCAGCCGGTGTTTGCTTTTCTATTTTTTTTTTTTTTTTTGCGTATCTGCGTTTATCGAAAACTGCCCTGTAACGAACCCCATTTTTCCGTGCCCGTGCACGTTTCGGGTGATGTTGGTTTATTTTCGCATGCCATTCAAATGACAAACATTATCAAACGAGCGAATGCAAAATGTGACAAGCAAAACAGGACGTTGGGAACGGTCCGTGGCGCTGTTCTATCGCAGCTAACAAAAGAAAAAAAAAAAAGAAACAAAAAGAAAATAGACACGCCAGCGCGTAATCCTTTCTCAGGCAAAAGTCCTTCCCGTCTATTTCTTTTGGCCGCAAATAAAAAAACTCCTTAACCCCCAGCAATGCTATGTTCAATCAACACTTCCACCGTTCAGTGTTCGCGCTTCAACACCTTTTCCGCAGTGTCATGTTTCGTCTACCAGCCCCTCTTACTCCCCCCCCCCCTCCCCCCTCCGCAGTCCGACCGGAAAGCGATGACGAACCCGATCATCCATCCAAAAGCGGATGACATTCTCCGACGGCACACGCAAGGCCAGACAAAAACCAGCAGTTCCGGCGAACGGTAATGGCATCAAATCGTGGAGCGCAAAAATAAAAAAACACTTATCATCCATAACCGCCCCCTACACTCACCCCACCCCCGGGCCCCGGGTGAGGTAAAAAGGTTTTTAAAAAGTGTGGGGGGGGGGGGGGTGAAGAAAAATACCAAACTAAAGTAACCCTTTCTAGCGAAACCATGCACCATCGGTTACCAGAAGTGTGTGAGAGAGAGCACGAGAAATACAGAGAGAGAGAGAGAGAGAGAGAGAGAGAGAGAGAGAGAGAGAGAGAGAGAGAGAGAGAGAGAGAGAGGAAGGAAAAGCCGCTCGAAGCATTGTAATAACAGTAACCATAATCATAAACAATTTATTGGCACCTGATAAACGAACACCCCCGCCCCACCCCTCCCCCCACCCCCACAAAAAGTGGAATGTGACCAGGCGGGGAAAAGAGGGGCAACCAACCAAACTAAACAAAAACCTCCAAAACAAGTCCAGCGACAAACAAGGACGCACGCACCAAAGCGAAACAAGTCCAGCGACTTAAATCACTCGTAAGTGAGCGTACGGGGAGGTAATTTCAATAAATTAAACTAAAGCTTCATCAGTAAATGTTTGCACCCCCAAAAACTCGCGCCACCACCAACTGGCGCCAACGGGGGACATGAGGTGGGGCCGGCGGGGGGTGGGTGAAAGATCTTCGCCTTTCGATGGGCCTGTTTGTGCGATTCGCCGGGGTGGGGAGG
>JAOEFI010015774.1:0-10229 GCA_034621735.1 Anopheles plumbeus | reverse complement strand
CTCTCTCTCTCTCTCTCTCTCTCTCTCTCTCTCTCTCTCTCTCTCTCTCTCTCTCTCTCTCTCTCTCTCTCTCGCTTTGCGCTACGTTCGTATCGGTTCTCTCAGCCGTCTGTGCGTGCGCCGCCTCCGCCGCACGCGACGCACCCGAAATGTAAATATTTTTTCGACGAATCTTTCAGTGTGCGTGAGCGTGCGGCTTTTGGCTCGTCACACCTTCTCGTCGTCTCGCGGCTTCTGCGGCCCCACCTCGCGTGCGCTCCAACCCGTCCGTACGCACTCGTGGGGTAGCGCACATGTTGTTCTGTAGCCGCGCCGCAACATGTTCACTACCCCCCCCCCCCCCCCCCCACCCACACGTATTCGTTCGCCCGTTCGCTCACTCGCCTTGTGGTTGTGGCTGATGCGGTCCCTCTCGCTCGCTCACGCACTCGACTCGATCGGAATGCGTGTTAGTAGGCCAAGGACGACGCGCACTGCTTCGGAAACAGAAAAGACACCGAGGCAGCACCACGAAATCGATTTACCGTTTGGTCAGTGGACCGGTCCTAGCCCACCGGTGGGTGGAGGGACGACGAAGGGTCAAAGAGCACCCAAATGGGAGATTCTTTCTTTTTCTCTCGGGCGTTCTTCTGTCTGCCGTTTCGCCGATGGACACAGTCTTGCTGTATGCAGATTCGCGGAACGGGTTTCAAACAAATGGCTAACGATTTTCTCCGATGCTCTGATGAGTTTAACCTTTCGTTTAAACACGAAAGAAAACCTGTGACTATGTTTTTTTTTTAATGTTATTTTATTATAAACAGTTGCCATCTCTTCATAGATGGCAAAAGTTGATAGAATTTATTCCCATTAACAAAATTTGGTGGTGATTTTGTTTTACATTTTATTTTTATTCCAGAACATCACCGAGTGAACCATATGAAAATTTGAGATATTTTTTAAATCGTTCGCAGTTGTACCGGAACTGAACTGGTGGAGTGCACATGAGTGCCACACACGGTTGTATCTTATCGAGAGCCAAAAACAACGTTACGTAATGCATATCAAGCTGGTTAGCAGCATACTAATGATAACGCCATCGTATTCAATAGGCTACCACTACCCGTGATGAGTTATACAAGAGAGAAGTTTTCTGTTCGCATGCTACTGCGTGCTAACATTCTAATGTATTCTGGCATTGGGATTTCAAATGCATCAACCATCAATGTTGTAACGACGTACTATTTTAATTTCCAAACGTCACAAAAAATTATGCACGCAATGAAATTTTTATTTTCTATCCGAATAAATTACGATGGAGAAGCCTGGTGCTTCAACTAACATTTTGATGTTTGAAGGTTTTCTAGCAAAGCTAACCTATTCAAAGTGAAGTTTATATTGAAGCCAGTGTGTAAAGTAAGCATTTTAACAGAAAAAAGTTTGTTTTGATGGTTACATGAAAATAATCGTTTTGCTCTAGGCACATATTATAAGATGTTAAAACTGTTAAAAGATTACAGTTTTGTTCCAAGAAAATCCTTACATTTGCAGCAAATCGCAAACATTTTCTTCAAACGATTCCACCCCAGTAATCAATCTTCGATAACAGCTGCTTAGAAAACAACCCCCACACAAACACACATGAAGTTATACATTGATGCAAAACCAAAAAGTAGAACACGATCAATAAAAGTGCATCGCCGGAGGAGTTGCGTCGTAACGTTTTGGTGGTGTGTGTGTGTGTGCGTGATTTAATAAACACAAACGCATCCACACAACGCGTCCTTCCCACGTATACAACAAATGCACACACCCTTCGAGAGCGGCATCGGTTGGGATGCAAAACTGCACTCTGGCGGTAATGCTCGTCGTTCGTGTGCATAAGGGTAGGGGAAGAGTTGAGTCCAAACGATCAGTGTTGTGCCACACACAAGAACGTCTGGTGCACTATGCAGCAGTACTACACCAAAGGTGCTGTCGGTGTGTCGGTAGATAGACGTTATGTTCAAAATAGAACGACAAGCTGGTGCTGCTGCTGTTGCAACCATGACCTAGTTCTAGAAAAACCAACGTGAACGAGTACCTCGTGTACGGTGATGCGATGGATGCGACGTTGCGAAGCGCCGGTGTACTGTAACGATGCAACTCACCAACACCGGCGGACGGTGCGTTCGGTATAGTACACGCTCGACGACCCGAACACGAAACGAAAACGAGGCTAATCCGAACGCGGATGTCTGGGAGTTGGGGAACTGTCGGGGAATCACCGCTGAAACCGAAGTGGAAACGGTTCGACACGTGGCTTCAACTCACTTTCCACCCCCGCCCCACACATTGGGGTGATGAGTTCGATATGAGATTTTGTGAGAAAAACCACCCGGCATGCACGCCGACATGGTAAGGCACTCATTTTCCACCGCGTGACCCATCCGTGACACTGTTCTATTCACTCCAACACTCGCCGCTGTGCATTTGCACCCGTTCTTACAATAGAAGATGGTATGGATTTTATTGACCTACAATTTGGCGGGTTGGTAGAATTTCGCCAAGTCTCAATTGCGTTTCAAGTTAATCAAGCCTTCATCCCCCTCTCCTGTATGAACGAAAAACTTATGGGCCAAACACTGATGAAGAAAAAACATCTAGGGATACAAGTAAAGTTGTTCTAAATGTTTCTTACATTTACACATGCATCAAATTTGCGATACAATAAGAAAAACATACATCTGTAAGTGCGCCACCATGCGCCCCCATCGGAAATGGTGTACTAACATTCAATGGTAAGAAGAATTTAGTACCAAACTTATCAACTGGAGTAGTAATGCATATGAATAAAATGAAAATTTTCCAATTATCTCAATTCTACGAGAAAATCCTATTAAACATATTAATTATTAAAGCAATAAACAAACTTAACCAACAATGTTTAGGAATTCTTTTATCTGGTGCGAACAAACACTTAGATTTTATCACACCGCCCCCGTCTACTATCAATCCATCACATTTTCTTCAGGAATTCATTCGGAAAACAATTACGTCCACAAAGGGCATGGTGGAATCTGGGTCATCGAGTGTTTCGCGTGTACCGGGACGGAAATCCCACTGTGATGTTTCAATAATACATCCATAGCAAATATACTCCCGAAAAGTGGTTTACCAGCGGCTCAACGTGGGGCTTACCGTCCGTCCATTATCATTAAAATTTAACTTGATGGATAGCTTACTCACGTCTACAGCCGCAAACGAAAAAACTAGAACAGAACGGATCGAACCTTAAGAAAGGAGCACGAGGTAGGCAGGTAGGTTGCGCCATAGGAACATGAATCGTACCTCCTGGCTCACGAGTAGTCACACATTTCGGGCTCCGTGTCGGAGGAAATCTCTCACTGTCTTGCAATAAAGTTTTTCTCTCTCTCTCTGTTCAATCTCTCTCTCTCTCTTTGCCTCTCTTTTACACAGGAACGCCGCCACTCACGAGGCCGCAAAAGGCGATCGGTGAATCGTCGTCCTGCCCTGCGGGGAGTGTGGGTCGCCGGTTTCGGGTTTACAACTGCCAGGTTGATTACTAGTTCACGGTTACGAGGTGACCCACTAACACCGAAAGGCTTCACCCGGCGGCCACAGGACGGCACTGCTGCCTAGCGTGCGACCCTCATGGCGGGCTTTCGATGGCTACAATTTCTTCATTTTCAAACGGCCCAATTGGTCACCGGAATTCCGCAGGATCCGACTAGTACGAGCAAATGAAGGATTAATTGAACCCGATTTGAAGCGGACCGGAAGCACGGCTGGAACTTAATAACCAAACGAAATAGAATGATTAAAATAAAACGATCTCGTTGTTTCAACACGTAGCGAAGAAGGCAATTTATTCGTTTTACGTCATGGAAACCCCACAACGACCGGCCACTTTGAACACAATTTATCTATTTTAATTAGAAACATCTCTTATTTAAATGAAAAATGTCTGATTTAAATGTAACATCCTTACTCATCGACAATATTTCCAGTGGTTCTAATGGTTCTATTTTAGAATATAAATTCACCCAAAAACTGTATTCCTTCGAAATATTAACGTACAACTCAATCAAGGTCGCAAAACAATCCATCGTTTGCATTGTTTCGAAAACCCTATAAATACACTCCCCCCAATGCTTTCGTGGGCGCGGACCGCGACACTTTGATCGGCCGGTTTTGATCAGTGGCCTGTGGCGCCATCTGACAGAAACTACCCGCACTGCTTAGCTAACACTCGAACCGAGCCGTTCGCGGAGCAGCGAGGGAAGAACGGCGCGCGAGTGGGAGTGGGCTACACAAAACATCCCCTTTACATATACACCCCTGAGTTCACCCGGTCCCCTCCGCCGCTCCTGTACCCAAGCAACACGTCGACCACAATCACCACCACGCAACATCATCATGATCATCATCATCGTCGTCACCGTCATGATAGTGGTCGGTCCTGCTGCACTACTCTGGTCGGGGGGTGAATGAATAAAAAATCAACCCCCCAACACCCCGCGGCAGTGTCGGTGTCGGCAACAACTACTACAATAGCAATGGTGCCAATGGAGGGAGCCTCACGCTCACATCACACATCGCAAAGGGGCACCAAAACTATCGCGCCGCAACACACCACCGTTGACGGCGAATGATGACGGTAAACCACCCCAACCCAGTCTCATCGGACCCCAACATCCCGCCCAGACTTCGCCGCTACCACCCTTGACCACATCAGCGTAGCGAGCGCAGTGGCCGTGTAAACTACCCTCAAGAGTAGTACGAGAGTTTTTGAGTGGATTCAGCGTGGAGAGCGACTGACTGTAGTGCAGTGTGGCACACTCAGGATCGATTTGTCCAATGTTAGTGCACACAGCGAACTCATTGGTCTCCATCTCCGGCCGGTTCTCTGTTTGTGTCCGACATTGATTCGATTTCTTCGACAGTGGCTCACTCACACTTCCTTTTCGCAGCACCCCTCCCTGGGGGGTTCAGGAGAAGTTTGTGAAACACACGAGATTCGGTGCGTTCTACATCCTCCCCCTCTTCTCCCTCCCGCCTTTGGATTGCTTCCCTCCGTCAGTCGCACGATCGAACCCTTGTTCATACGCCGCCAAGAACCGACGAGACCGAACACTCACACACTGCCAAACCTACCCCCTTTGGAGCTAAGGTTGTTAGAGGTTAAACGTGAAGGTGGGACAGACACAACACGCTCGCCTGTGAAGTGTAGAAAATATGTTTCGGAAAATTAATGGTTCGGCTACTACGTAATAGACCAATAGTCACCCATGACCAATGTTTCATTATTTTCTCCGAGAAAAAAAAAATTACTAAAGTGGTGCTAAAGTATTTTGATAAACTGTCTCATGGGAACCGGTTTTTTTCAAACAAAGTTTCAATATTCAACCAACACACCTTCAAGACCTAAGAACAATCCTTATGAATTTGACCGAAAAATTTATGAATTTGAACAATAAACGATGAACTCATTCATATTTGCACTGCGAATGAAAACATCGAGTTCCAATATTTTAAACTTCACTAGAAAGTGTTCATCGTTATCTTCAGGGGCTAGAAAGATTCCGAACAAGGTACTGGGGGTGCCTAAACCATGTGAATTATTGTGCACACATTTCTTGATAGTAGTGTCCGATTTGAAGACATTCAAATGCACTAGAAATCACGTAAACATTCCACTCACAACAAATAGATGACCCAATTTATTCCGCAAAAGACGCAATCGCTCCATTAATGCCTTTATTTTTAACTCTTACGAAGATCGTAAACATCTTCCTGCCCAACTTCTCATCTATTTATACCTTTTTGTTTACCATCCTCCTACTTTTATAGCTCCCATCGGTCTACGCAACACTCATTGCACCGAGAGCAGTAGAAGTTTGATTTTTTCATGCCAGTCACGAGGCAGGTCACATTCATCTTCAGCGCATGAACTGTGATACTAAATAGGTATTAGGTATGAAGGAAAAAATAGATAGATCGTTAAAGGTAAATAGCTTGACTTTAAAGGCGTAAATCATTCGCCAACACCTGACTGACCATTATTGGACCGATAGGTGCCAGATAAAAAATGTTCATTCGCCTTCAATATTTCTTAAGACAAAAAGTTTACTTAAACATGTCCACAGAAACAAAATTGAAAAACCAAAATTTTCCCACTAGTAACGAACCGTCATTCATCTTTTGTTTTTCTCTGCCTGGAGTTTGTGCTCCGTTTCTCACATGTTGGTGTTGTTTTGCACCTTGGCTCATTTAACGCCCTTTGTCCAGTCCGGCCACGCGTTTAGCGAATAAATAGTAAAAATTCTGACCAAACATAGCGAAACGTGCCACAGAGTGCCGCTGGAACCTGGAGGAAGAAGCAACCACCGGCCGGAGCTAGATGGAGCATCGGAACGAGAGCGCTGGCAGTCTCGAGCGGCAGCAAACTGTACGTACCCCGTTACCGGTTCACCTTGAAACGAACGTCTCCGACTCCGAACGGGTTCGGTTTTTCTTCTTTCGGTGAGCCGAGGGAACAATAAGAACGCCATCTGATCCGCTCTGCTCTGATCGAAGAAGGGAGGGTGTGCGAACGGACTGCATCCTTTTTACTTCCATTCTGCCCAGCGCGGCGTTAGTTTCTTACGGTTTCCTGGTAACATGTGTCACCGCGATGAACAAAAGTAATACAGCGCCCCCCGGAAGAGCATTACTCGAAATTCTCGTTCATTCTGGTATCGGTTTCATTATCAAATTTATTATAAATACATTATAAAAAAGGTCCTTAATCATAGGTACGTATTACGAGTACGAGTACGAACGGGTGGCTACAAATCACTGCATCACGCTTGAGATCAATGAACATGAGCGGCGATACGAAAATGAATTCCATTAAAATAAAACGATGTCACTGAACGGTGCCGTGTTCGATGCGTCTGGACAGGATGAATTAATTAAAATATATTGATCCGAAGTCCCCAAGAAAAACCAGATCTGCACTATATCGCATGTAAGCAAAGCAATACGCAAAGGATAAGAAGTGTTTTACTAACCTACGGTGGTCACGGTGTGTAAGCAGAAACTCCCGAGCATTTATGTTCAGGATTCATTGGAAGGATTCTACAGAGTGACATCATTTGAATGACTTTTAAAAGGAGACAACGCACCTACATATATTGTATACTGTATATGAATTTATTTTTTTGTAAACTAAGCTATCCCTGGATAAAAAAAAAAGTTTATTATTTGCAATACCCTTCTCTTGAACTTGTTTAATGTGTCACGGGGCGCTCCCGATAAGTAACCATGAATGCCTACACGAATTCATGCTTAAAACCAGAATAAATCCTTATCAATATGAAAAGGAAAAATGTCACTCACGCTATGTTTCTCACTGCTGGAGCCTTATTCAAGACCGTGTTACATAATATCGCCATCCACAGTCGGCCTAAGCACGAACACCGCCTTTCTACAGAACATTACTTCAAAACGGTTTATTCAAACGAGCTGGTAGCATTTATTCTAGACACGCGATAACCATTCCTCCCGGTCCGGTCACTAAATCGATTTAGCAGGTGTGAGAAACTGCCCGCCCAAGATTGGAGAAGGTCTTGGATTACCGATTGGATAGCAAACGGGATGTCCTTCAACACAGATGATTGACTTTCTTTATGGATCCATAGGAATTTGTATTCAAACACTTGACGCTTCCTTACAATGTCGTACCGTATACGGTAACATGAAATATTACAGCACTTCAACTAAGAAACTCTCAAGTTTACAGATGCAAAGCCGACGGCAAAGCATAGCCGAACATAGGAACAGCGTAATTTTGTCTTATGTTTTGATTCCCATTCCTTCGTAGCGCCGTTAATTTTACGTTTCCTCATCCGCTATGCTTCGAGCGAGGTTTCTTGGGTTCTTCCTCGCGCGCGCGGTTGTGTGTATGTCGGTTCTATGTTTCACCACTCTCCACCAAACCACTCGTCCGCTGCGCACTACTCGGCCCTCTGTGTCGATTCATGTTGTCTCATCGACACCAGCTTTGGGTTGCGTGCCGAAGGGAGGCAAAGGCGGGAAAGGGGGCAACCCATTCTCCAGACCACCACACGGACCGGACCAGCCAAAGAGAACAGTTCTGCATAGCGGGCCGTACACACGGTCACTGGTACACGCAGATACACGAAAAACCGGTTCCGGTTCACGAGAACCGGCTCCAGACGAAAGTGAATTCCTTCGCGGGAAAAAGAGTGGAAAGAAGGGAAGAGAAGAACAAAACAAAAAGGAAGAGCAAAACAGGAAAGTCGTTTTGTGATCTGAAGCTGCTGGCCGCTAAGGATGGCTCATGGCTTGGGAACGGACGAATCGGAGGTGAAGAATAACTATATAAGCCTTGCACGAGAGAGAAGAGGAGTATTCTGTTATTTTTTTCCATCTTTCCTTCAGGTGGTTCGAAGGGTCTGATCCAATCTTTGGATCCAGGGACTTGGAGAGCCACAGCATCGTCAACATTTAAATGTAAAAACTATTATTTGAAAATTATATTGTTTCAAGATGTGCAAATGTTAAAGTCGGATGAGTCCTGCTAAAAAAAAGCTTCAACAGAACCTGTGAGACAAACAGGATAACAGGGTGATAGAAAGGAAATAAAGACATAATTATTAAGATTATTAATTATAATATATAGGAAATAATTAATAATGGGAAACTGTCACCTGTCTTCGCTCCGCAAGATTATGGCATTATGGCAAGCCTGTAAATACAGGCAACGAGAGGGAAAACGGAGTCGCTGGGGAAAGACACCGCTAATGGAAAGACTAATAATTTGTTATATCTCTGATCCTCGAATATAGGACATTAAAAACTAGCGATTTATTCACACTTTCTCCAACACAAATGGTAATGTTTATTGTAGAATAAAACCAAACCTATATTATTAATAAAATAATAAAAGAACGAAATTCAAATGAATTTGATTTATGTCAAGAATGCATAACACCTCGAAACCGAACACGGAGTGTGTCAACATTTCTCCCTCTACTCTACTCAAGCTCGATCCTAAATCCTTTTCATTCTGACGTCCTTGAGCAAAGTCATGTCACGGTGCCATCAATATCGATCAAAACGCTATCAACAGGTTGTCAGCGTTCAACGGCAACACTTCCAGCGACAACGGTCCACCACTCTGTGAACCCGAAAAAGGAAATTCTTTTTTTCGAGACCAGATGACTGAAGTGGAAAATGAATGACAATTTGCCGAGAACGCGAAGCAGTGAGAGGGCGCCAATTTCTAACCTGGGATTTAATTATCCCGTCAACACCGGAGGTTGGAAGTGAAAAGTCTGTCCACTCCCACTGGAGTGGCTGCACTACGCCAATTGGGTCGAGGAACATGCCTAAAAGTTGCCAACAGTTTCTACCGTTTGTGAATGATTACCAGTTAGTTGTGTTGGAGGTAAGGAAATACCAAAAAAAAAAAGAAGAAATTCCCTGCACCGTCCGGGCTGACAAGTTTCGGAAAAATGGCGTGCTTTTCATTTCTCCGTCACGTTGCAGAATCGAATCCCCGGAACCTCTGTCCGCTTCCTCCCCCGTCAGACCGGGAGACGGCTCCCACGAGATACGGAAAGTAGGTCACGAGCAGACGACGCGCACACTCCTCCATTGCATCATCGCCCGCAACATACATAGCGCTCGTCGTCGTCGTCGTCGTCGTCGTCGTCTGATTGCTGCCACGCGCGGCAAACAAGCTTGCGGCTAATAGGCGGAGTCTTTGTGGGACCGCTTTCTTCTATTCCTTCTGAGCCCAGATGAATGCCGGCCGCGCAATCGAAAGGGCCATCGGAGTGGCACGCGAGAGATAGAAAGAGAGAGTGTGTGTGTGCACGGTAATCAACGGTAGCTGATAACATAACAGCACAGCGTTGGGGCACATATGGGGACGCTCCAAATTCTGAACGTGTGTGTGTGTGTGTGTGTGCGTGCCGCCCCTGTGTTCCATGTACTTTCGCAGGAGGACGACGCCTGGTAGCGCTCGCCTCTTGGAAAATCCTTGTGTTAGGTCGTCGCGCCTCACGGGTGTGTAGTCTGGTGCTATTTTCGCCCATTTCCTTCACACCTAGCTCTGGCTTCCTTCGCTGTGGCACATGCGCAAGGATTGTCGTGCCCATTATTCCGTGCACACCAACACAGCACAGCACACGTCACTGGGGGCAATGATGGAGGGGAGGGGGGGGGGGGGGGGGGGG
>JAOEFI010015772.1:0-10245 GCA_034621735.1 Anopheles plumbeus | reverse complement strand
GTTTTAATGTTCTCGAAAAAGGTTTCTTTTTCAACTTTCACGATCTTGAGGTATATATTTGGGGATATAGAGCAACGCAAAGTTTTTCGGCGCTCAAGAAACGGCACGATTCATGATCATAAACTTGAATGTTAAATGACTTTCGTTCAGCTGTTTTGATCGTGGAAGTCATGATTTGTTACGAAATTTGTATAATTTTTGAACGTTATGGAATTTTTCCACATACATAGAAGGTTGTAAAACACATCTACGCGTTGCTTTTCTTTGACGCTTATCAATATTCATGCTAATCGATCCTTTTAGGGGTAAAACTTCAACCGAATACGTAATCTCCCTTACGTACAGCGTCATCTTACTGATGTTGTGGATAATAAATATGGCAACAAAGTTCGCATGATCCTCTTCCGGTTTGGCGAATGCAGGATGGACCATCTTGTGCGTTACATAAGAGCTACCACAATCTCCGTTTTTCTATACGGTGAAAACGAGGTAGACCTTTTTTTGTCACAACAAAACGAACCTGTATGATAATGAAGAAATGTATGGAAATTAGATAAACCCTGGCCGATGGTCGGGCAAGAAGTTATTGGGTCGCGAATTGGGGGATCGCTTTTTCGTCGCTCGTTCCCTGGTATCAGGTGGCCGTTCGTAATGTCCAGCCACAACCCCCCGAAAAGCATAAAATTTAGCTAGTTTCAATGTTCATGGTTTGCCTCATTCGCCCCAGTCACCGCCAAGGCAACACTGGGTCAAGATAGAGATCAAATTTGAATTTTAATATGTTGTCCTACACAACTACTCCCAGAAGAAAATGTATTCATTGAAAGCGAAATGTCATACCTACGATTTTTAATGCTGTCACGCTAATGATAGGATTTACGTGTTGCTGATTTCACTACTATTAAAGAGGGAAAGAAAAACTCTCTATGAGCTATTCCAAAAAGGCACGTATGTTGGAGAAGGAACCATACATTTTTGTGTCAATAAATACTATAAAAGTTTCCCAAAATAGTGTGCATTTATATTTATTTTTCTTAGTGTAACGCTGGATTCGGTTAAGGAGATTTCTGACCGTGGTTTAGGATTGTGTTAACAGATAACGTTCCCTGATGCCAATGAAATAATTGCCGATTTTTTTGTCTGGAAAAATGAGGAAAAAGGGCTAGAATGCTTGTTTTTATCACGGGCTATTCCTTGCCGCCGATTGCTGCGGTTTTCGTATTGCATAATTGATCGACTTTTGATGTCGGGTGGATGCGAGGGCTTATCAAATATGGAACAGATCAAATCGAGCATTTTCCGCCGCCGTCTTCCACCGCAGCCCCTGTTTCCGTGGCCAATGTTTGGAAAAGCCGGAAACTGGGTCATCGTCAGTGGAATAGGGGGTTTGACACTCGGTATAGCTTTCCGACGTCCCTGCGCCAAGCGCGTCGTCTCTGCGTAAGAGATTGAAGTTTTGCGGTGAAGAAATGTAGAGTGTCAATTTATTCAATTTGTTACGTACAAAATCCTCGTCGCACGAAAACTGTCACAGCTTCTTGTACGATGGCGAACACTCACGATGGCGTTTTTCGAGGGGACATTTCAGGCAACGGAAAGGGTACATTGAACGGACGCTATGGAGGGACGTGCAGGGACGGGCGCCGTCCCTCTTTGCTTCCTTTTGGATGGTCTTTTTCGCGACGAGTTTATGTGCAACAGAAGTCGCTCAAAGTAACGGTAACTGCAGCGCTTTATACGTTCCAGAAGAGTGAAGGGTTGCGTTTTTTTTTTGCTTCGCCATTCCAATTGACGATATAAGGCCAGCGGGATGATGTAAGCATGGGAAAGACGTCGAATCGATCACCGAACGTTCGGTTTCTGCTCCAAATGGAAGAGAAGTGGAATCCGATGATCATAATATGAGCTGCCGCAGCCCTTAGGGAGAAGTTGGAAAAGTTAAAGCTACTGTCTGATACTGTTGAAGATCGCATAGATTATCATTGTCATATTCCTTATATTTTCTTTATCGCAACAATAATTAGTCTTAAAACGGTTCGTTTCTACTCCCCTGAGAAATTATTTGATCGTTCATCCTTTATTCGATCTCGGCAACTGATTACAAGGAACTTCAACTGTTGGCACTAGAACCTAGTTTTACTTTGATTGAATTAAAAAAATCACTTTGGAATCTAAACTCTTCTACTTGTTTCGATTCAGATGTAAATCTTTAATCTCTCATCCATTCTGTTTTATGGGATGAGGGAGGTTTTCTTTTCAAGGTCCCTTTTCCACCAAGGGCCTGGGGGAACAGTATGGTAATCAAATTAGGAACATTGACCTAACTCTTCGCAACCCATGGCCAATTTGATTTGTGTATTAAATTCCTCATAAGAGCGACGGTACCATTTGGGTGACCTACAAAGTGGAAGAAGCGTCCAAGAGAATGGGAAGGATCTGGATGGATTCGAGGAATCTAATCCGGTGACCCTGGCTGGCGTGTCGTGTTTCGGAGTGGTTGGCCTTTTCGGTTATGATGGCAGCGCAAAATGCTGGCTCGAGTTCAAAGGTCATCCCAGTCGCCGTCGTTACGAGCGTTAAGGTTAAAAAGTGTACGGGAGGGGTCGTTAATAAATCTTGTTTGTCCCCTTTATGACTTCCAGTGGACGTTTACCGCGCATCCGTTTGTGCTCGTGAGTTGAAGCTATAGAAATAATAGAAAACATGCAACGTTCTACTATTTAGCATGAAAAATATATTTTTGACATTAGATTATCATTTTGGAATAAAAAACAAGTATGTTTCAAGTATATCCAACAATGCATCCCGCCCTTTGACATTCACTCAATAATTTAATTGACTTTCTTTAAGTACTAAAACAATATTATCAGACAGAAAATAATACAGGTCATTGTGGAAACCGCTAAAGGATCGTACTTTCTTTACGTTTTCCATAATCATGGAGAGAGCCTTTTTCCGTCCGTCTCTCCGTGTTTGGGCTGCTCATTTTCCGCTCCCGGACATTAAGTGCTATCTTTGGTGACCGTCCGACGGGTAGCCCGTTTCCCATACTACACCACAATACGACGAACGACGGTGGTGGCGAGGTCCATCATTTAAACCTCATCTTTTTCCCGCCATGGAGCCGCCCCTCGGGCCAGTCGGATCGCGAACTAATCGTGCCTGGGAATTAGAACATGAGAATGGACCGCTCCGAGCTGTGGTATCGTTTTTCATTTGTGGTGTGGCTTTTGATTTTTTGTTTTAACTGCACAACTTTAATACTAGAGCATACCCCACCGTCATGCCGTCTGGTGGAATGCCGTCTTAGCTATCTGTGTTGTTTTTTTTTTGGGGGCGCGTTGTAACCTACTGAAAAATAAATTAAAATGGATCCAGGTGGACGGCACTGCAATACGATCTAAATGATGAAAAATTGGAACAACATTAAATATGATAGATTTGTTTTACTTTAGGCAACGTCATTGATAAATCGGAAAACATTTCCATGGTTTTCACGCTTAAAATAACGTGAAGCTAAAATGGCGGTTACAATTTGACGGCACCTACACTAGGCAATCAACTTAACAGTACTCGATCAAAACGAGTGCTAAACAAGAGCAGGAGTGGTTATGCTAGAGTCATCCCAACTATTTGCTAATTGCGCCCGTTCGGCAGCTTCACGCCGCAGCGATGTTTGTGGCTCGTATCTATTGTTACTCTCGGGTTTGCACGCAGAAAGTTCACGAAGGTGAAAAGGTGTAAAGTGATTGGGAAACCAGCCAGCCAGCCGGCAGTGTATCGTGTTGCCACACGGCTGACAACACCAATGTGAATGGAATTGTTTTCCGTTATATCACCGATTACACGATGCCTGCTCGTTATGGATTGATTCGTTTTGCACGTTGATTTTTTAATGTCCTGCTGCTTATATTAAGTTATCGTGGGTTAATCTAGTGATGGTGGATAGCTGGTGCAATTTCGTTTTCGATTGAAACTGCGATTTCAGGGCTTTTTGATTTCAATCCTCCGGAAAGTAGTTACAATCTATAATCAGTTTTTGTAAGACATATATCTTTAAAACAGTCGCTAGCGGTTCAATTATAGAATCAGAGACAAAAAATGGTTGTTCACTGGTACTTAAAAAGGGAGTACAAATTAACATCGGAACCTACCGGGGAAATGTTCACAGATTGCCTTGGCAACAGCAGCAACCGTTTGATGTTGACATTTGCCTGTAAAGCAACCGTTCCGTGTTGACATTAGCCTGGAAGGCAATAGCCTCCTTTTTCCGGCGGGCCCACTTTGTAAACACTGCCCGCCCCAAATCATCGTCGGCATCGGTTGAATTTGCTGCGATCGGTTGTTTAGTTGTCGATCTTCGGAGTCCTAAATTTTGCCCCGGCTTCGCGTTAACCTTTATTTGTTGGCTCCAAGCCTCGACAGCGCACCCCCAAAACGTACCACTTATCCGACACAGCACGAGGTTTAAGTTCATTACAACTTTGAGTGCGCAATCATAATTTCAATGTCACTAATTTACGACCATACCCACCAAGTATGAGAAGCAGGCGGGCAAGCAAATAAACACCACAGCGCGGAGTCTTCCGTTTTCAAGTGGCACCCGTCGGGGCCGTTTCGAAAGCTACTGAGTGGAGGATAGTCCCCAGTGTGGTGCTGGTACGGTTCCACGAACGTCCCGCGGCGGTTGGCGTTGCCCAGAAAACAATTACGACGACGGGTCGGTAGTTTTCGCGGTCGTCCCAAATGATGTCCATTAGTGTCCGGTAGCGTGTAGGGCAGCCGGCGTTTCTTCTCTCGATCGGCCAGTTTTCCGTGAAGCTTAACCCAGTTACGTTTGCCTCCCAGCCACCTCAAATGCCAAGTATTCAATCGACATCCAATCGAGATGGTACACGGGGTATGGTGGACGCGATCGGCCAAGGGTGGCTTTGGTTTGGTTTTTCTTTACCGTTCGTCACAATTGGACATTCGAGGGGGCCCTTCTGTTGGTTCGTCTATAACTTGGTGGACGGATCCTCCGGGGAGATCCTCTAGACCAGACCGACCGGTAGCAGCAACCGTTGCGCGGATTAAACGTAGCTTACGGTGCGCTTGTTGTTCGAAGGCTTTTCAGGCCCTTAATGTGAGCGGGTTGGGACGGGCCCAAAGCATGACTCTTCTTATTGCCATAATCGAATCAAAGTAGAACGAATCTGTGACTTGGAACTAATTCCATTGATGGTGTTCAATTGCCCCTCACTTTTGAGCCCGGTACCGTTGATGTATGTAACGGTGTTCTTCAATTGTACTATTAACACTTCGGAAAAGTTTCTCCTCATTACATTTTACAACCCTGTCAAAAGTTTCTCGTTTGGAACTGACGTTACTTACGCACCTCAAAACAGTGCCTGTGGTGTAATTGGTTCAGTTTTAAAGATCACGATCACGGCACACCACAATAACGCAACAACGGATTTATGAAAACGCTTCGGAATTCGTGATATTCGCCGTTTCAACCGAGCTCATAGTCTTCGCGTCTAGGGGATTCCCTCAACCAACTCGTCGGCCGACGGTGCGTCGTGCGAGACACGAGACACAACCGTTGGCAAAAATCTCGATCTCGACGATCCTCTGGCTGTGAACTTTCTGCTACGCCGCTCCGTATCTTGCGGTGGCGGTCATAAACCGGTTTTCGTGAAGTGCTCGATCCAAGGGTTCCTTCCCCGCCTCCCCTTGTCCGGTGGTTGTATGTGGTCTGGTGGCGCCTGCCTTAGCACACACTTCCACAAATGTGAAGTTGGCTTGGGTGTTTAGGGGATGCTGCGTTGATTTTCATTTTCTTCCTGGACGTCGTTGTCCCATTTAGTTGGACTCAGGTTTACAATGGAAGAATGGAAGGATTTGGGCACGAGTTAAACTACTAAATCACTCCCCGAAAATGCGTCGGTTCCATGTACGTGCAGATTTTCAAAAAGGAGACGAGAACGATGTGCGCATTCAACGAACT
Source organism: Anopheles plumbeus (assembly GCA_034621735.1). Classification (NCBI taxonomy): domain Eukaryota; kingdom Metazoa; phylum Arthropoda; class Insecta; order Diptera; family Culicidae; genus Anopheles; species Anopheles plumbeus. The sequence goes on along the minus strand of JAOEFI010015772.1, from coordinate 4,256 downwards.
TCTGATGGTTCGGCGTCTGCTGTCGTGACTGTAGAGTCATCGTGGCCATTGGCAATGGCAGCAGGTAACATTCAAGATAAACCGAAGAAGCTCTGCAGACTGAAGGGAAAGGGATTCCTGTTTTCAAATACATATCTTCAAACATCAATCATTTTGGATAAATTGGTTCTTGGTAAACACCAAGAAGCCCTCGGAGGAGGAGAGACTCAGTGCCGAAATGATGCCGAAGGGAAGGCAGAACGGTTTCATTTTCTTTGGAATGTTCTGCGCTGCCTACGTTTCAATACTTACCCGCATAATTTTGGTTGATTCGTTTCCGTTTTCTTATATGTTGCTGTGTGTGGGGTTACCTTGTTTTCCCCATAATCTGTCCATTCAAACGTTTTTCAATTGACCATCGTTCTAAAAGGTTTATAAATCAAAGGCAATCTCAATCTATATGTAATAGTTCTACACTTCGTTGCCTCGCGAAATAATGATGTTATATTGGAATTCGATGAAGAACATAGATTCAGATTATCAAATTTCCTTCCGTCTCAAGTGCAGATTCATTTAGTTTACAAAGACCCAGTAAATCACAGAATGTTGGTACACTTCGAAAAGATGTATAGTGCCAACGGATCGAACCGGTGGGGCACGTAAATCGCGGTCCGATGTCAAGGTATGTTGAATTAATCAGCACACTTTCGAAACTATGCTGAGAGAGACACTTTGCGCAACACTTTCATTTGTCAGCCGCTCGCGGACTTTTGGTTAATGGCATAACACGACGGCTTATCCGTTGGAGAAGAAGCAAAAAAAAAACAAACAACTCGTGGCGAGGCAGAGCGGCTTTTAATTACTGCATCACGTGTCTGTCGCGCATATGTAGCAATATAGGCATCAGCTGGTGTTGGATGGAGGAAGACCGAGCCTTCTTCCAACGTGGCTGTTGGACTTTTCTCGTGCGGTAATTATGGTACGAGGTTTTGTTTTTTTTGTCTCTTCACCTTTTTTTGTTTGTCCATGACGAAGGATTTATGAGCGTGAGAGAATCACTTGAAATTACGTGCGCAATACAACGGCCTCGATACACACGGCCTTCGTGAGTTTCTTTCTGGCGTAGGACATGTTTTTTTTTTTTTTGGTTTGGAGAGCCTCCACCCGATGGGAAGGGGCTCGGTTTCGTGCATGACACGTTAACCTTGAGGTCCCACCTTTTGATGGTTACCGCAACGCATCAGACAATTAATTAATTTATTAGAATCCTAGGTGTGTGTAATAATGCGCATTGAGCGTGAGGGAGGTTCATTATTGAAATTTGGACAACAGTTCAATAATTTCTTCACAAACCGTAAAGTCTCGTTCCCTTTGCAATCTGGTCAGCGGGAGTTGAAACAGGACTTATTGAGCTATCGTCTTGGCACGTTCGTTCGCCAGTTTTATTGGATCGACGTCACATTCCTTCGAAGTCCCTTCTTTTCTTCGGCAAAGTGGGTTGTCAGACACCCGGCATCAATCCGCTGGGGTTTCTTTGGCATCAACAAATGATCACCTTCCGACAACAAGATCTGTTACAGATTGTGCCTAGTTACCCATGCCGGTTTGGACAGGGCAGTCTAGCTTGGATTCCCGCTCCATAGATCCCACGGATGCCCATAACGTGGTATCGCAATCTAGACCCCCCTCCGTCACGTTCGTGGCCAAGTCTGTTGATTTGTGCTGAGAAGATACGATCGTGACACGATGCCCGATACTGCGCCATATTGGAACATTGGTGTCTCAAGACTTCGTGGGACTCAAGACTGTTGAAGAGGTAGAGAAAACAGGGGTAGAGTCTCAAAAGCGGAGACTGTTTGGAACCTTCGTCCGAAAAGCCGGTCGTAGGACGGAGTGCGGGCGTCTAAATTTTTCGTGTATTCGAATACGAAAGGGGGCGCTCATGAAGGAACGTGCACGTGCCTACGTCTTAGCGTTCGGGCCGCTGGTAACGGACAGTCGAACCTGCAGTTCACTTCAAAAGGCATCCCGCTGTGACGTTTGCTTGGACCCGGGGGCCAGTCTCTTTTAGTAGCCTCTCCATTGTTTGTAAATCGCTATACCTCCACCTTCAACTAGACCCAGCAATGGGAGAGATCCCTCAGTGGCAGTGGCATCTGATTGCAGCGGAGTTCGTGGTCATTCAAGTGTTACTTCCAAAACCCTTTTGCGACCTTTGCCGATGGTAGGTTAGCGGTGCAAGAAGGCAATTAATCAGAGTCCGGTGATTTCCTCTAGCTGTGAGTTCTCGCATTTTTGCAGTCGATTGTTGATCAACTGGCGAAACAACTGGCCATTGAATGTAGCAAACGCCCCAACGACGTGCTGCTTCCTTGTTGGAGGGACAATATTATGATTGTTTAAGATCCCCCGCCTCTCCATCTCCACCAAACGGATCGAAGCCGGTTTGTTGACTCCGAACGGGGTCTACCACAACTTACCGCAGCTGTACAACGATTCGGAAGACATTGTTACTGGGTCTCTTCGTTTGCAGCATCCAACCAGGGGTCGGTAACTAGCCGTGCTGTCTCTTTAGGTGTACGTTTTCTTCATTTCCTTGACATCGATCATTCACCGTCGGTCGTGCCGGAGGGGAAGCGACTATGTTGGTACTTGCTAACTAACATACTAGTTCCATTATGCCGTCACTCATGCCGACAAACAACACCTCCCCGATTCGTTCGGTCGGCTGCTGGCGGATCGTCCGGCAGGGTTCGTGGCTTGCGCACTCTCTGTACTGATATCACTCTCACTTTTAGTTCTTGTTTTGCGGGAGGCAGCTTCAAGCTGTAATTTCTATAAGGTCGCTGACATGGCGCTACATAAGGGGTTTGGATCTTTGTTCAATTGAGGAATGACTTCCTTATTGGAAGTCATAAGTTTTTTTTTATGGTCCTAGTACGGTTGGTGGCTGTACCTGTTTCGCAGTGTATTGATCGGATGGGATTGTGTAGTTGCTTGCGACTGGTATTACTGGAATTTGAATTCACATAAGTCAAATAGGATCAGCTGGAACCGGCCATGCGACTGAATACACGTTGATAATCTGAAGCATTAGTTTGTAAGCTGGGCGCGCAAAAGCTCGGCTTCCACCGTTCATCAACATCTTCTATTAGGTATTGCGCTTACAACGTATTTCATTTCGGTTTTTTGGTACCCTCCATCCACTAGTGTTACCATGAATTATTGAATGCCCTTCCAGCGAAGTTTTGGATCCCTCTATAATTTCCCTCTATGTTTGGGTACTACGCTTAAATGATCCATGCTGGGACCAAACGGCATATCGAGTTGGAATTACCGTGAAATGTTTTTGACTAGATTCCGATTGAGGAGTGCAAGTAATGCTCGCAATAGTTCTGACATTACGAGAATTTAGAGTAAATAGGTTTTTTTCGGTATACACGTTCTTTTTTTACGGCTAATCAATCATGCCCATCTCCTGTTTCGTCATGTTTACTGTTACTCGCTCTCTGCCCGATGGGTTTCGAGTTTTCGTCCAACCCACCTAATACCGTTTGCAAAGGGAATCGTGATCTAATTTGTTCAGCCCTTGAATGATCCTGTTCGACGAACGGGAACATGTTTTATTACTAGTAAGTGCTGGTGTTCTCTGATCAAAAGGACTACGCATTACTTCACTCACGTAACAAATCAACGTTGTTGATCGTTACAACAGTTTATGAAGGGTGATTCGTTTCAGAGTTTCATTCGCACCGAGAGGAGGAAAATCCTTCGCTGTGATCCGGGGTGTATGTTTAACATATTCTGCCCTAAAATGTTTTGCCAATTTACATTCAACCAAACGTATTACCAAGGTTTACCAAAATGTATCTATTACATTACCAAGGTTTTAACATTTCGTTCCGTGTCTAGTTTACTCGATGAAAAACTATTCTCTTTTATCTGACCTTGTTTTTGATTGAACAGAGAGTGTTCGACCATCCTTGAAGCTTCCGCGGGCGCGGGTGTCACTAGCGTGGCCTAGAAAACCCCCATCCCAGTTGGCTGTACAAATAGGCAAAACTAATCACGAGATCAAGCACATTGAAAATTGTGAAATTTTCACGCAGTCATTTGCAAACAGAAGGTAAAACTCATCGTGTTTGCCATCAATCAACACCACTAGCGAACTTTGCACAAAGTGTGCGCCCCTGTTGAGCAAATGGACTCGTCCTCCGCCCATGTTTGCAAGGTGTAAAAAAACGTCATTTACTATAGAAAGAAACGAACTATTTTTT
>JAOEFI010015770.1:0-10259 GCA_034621735.1 Anopheles plumbeus | reverse complement strand
ATGCGTGCGCACGGGAGAGAGACATCACGTTAGACAGGGCGAGTGCGAGAGGGACAGCGTGTCTATGCTTCACACAACCATATATATATACTCCATGCTCGTCGTCGCGGTGTTCGGCGGCGGGCGACTGTTGTGCAGAGATAACGTTTGTAGAGTTTCGTTCGCGCGCACACTGCGAATTTATTGTTCTCGCGCGGGAACGAACCGGCCGTTCGGTTGCTTGCTTATTCGCCATGATGTTTCCGCGTGGTTCGGTGCACGCTTTTTTGACAGTCATTGCTATCGTGATTTGTTTGGGGACGCTACGCCGCGCCGACAGACGCACACAAGCACGGACACGCCAGATTATGGGTTGCCGTTCCCTTCTTTTTGACAAATTAGAATACGAAGCTATCAACAGCTTGGAATTACGGGCCGAGGAGAACGGATCGGGAGGAGTGGAAGCTGACAAGGATGTGTTGGGTTCGGAGATGTTCACATGCGCCTGCTTTTCTGAGGTGATTATCTTCTATCTTTGTCTTTGTTAATTGTTGGACGATCTGTCATGGCCTTTGGATAGAAAACTTATCTGTCATCGGACGAATTTGAATTCATTTTTCAATTTAATAAAAATGAAATGTCAGTACTTTATGTTTAGCAGGTAAAAGTCCACATTACTAGGAATGCTGGGTATAATAACAATATAGTAAATGTAAGTAAATGTTATTATTGTCGAGTGCACAATATATTAATGACTATGGAATACTTAAGGGCTATTTATTATTCCCACAATGAACAACTAACAAGACTATGATGGCCCAAAGTGTCCTGAAAATCCTGCGACGGCGTAACCATTTATCTATATGAACGGTATGATAAATTTTTGCACAACTTTTCCGTCCGTGCCGGGAGCAATCTGCTTGCAGAATAGTGGAAGCCAAACACGATTTATCCGCTGCTTGCGACCATGGTTGGAAAAACTACTATTGCCCTTCGGGGGTGCAGAAAAGAACAAGTTAAGCGTGTTCAACAAGACGGAAAGCATCGCCGATCACAATGGTAGGGAGTGCCGCGAGTCGGACACATTTTCCGTTGACCGTTTGGTTCGAAATATTACCGGAAAGAATCGACCACAGTACAGTTTTTTCAGCAACGCCACGTCCGCAACGCCGAAAGGAGCTAAAACTGACATTCCTTTGTATATCAACCGCGAAGGGTACTCCTTCTCCGTCTGGTGGAGTTCGCGAACAGTTTGGTACATCCTGCAAAGCCAGGACTCTTGCGGGAAGCGAAGGGAGGATTCGGTCGAGGCTCAGCTGAACAGGGATTCCTGTGTTTGCATGAAACTCCTCCAGCACGGCCAGTCGGGACCGTCTACTACCCTTAAAATGGGCTGAATTGGACGATGCCTTCGGGGCTGGCAAGTTTTCAGCTCGAATGTTCGAACCAAGCGATGCAGTTCCGTTCCGGAGAGGATACGATAAACGAATGAAACAGCCACGAAATGGTTATCCTTCGGGAAACGCCATGCTGCACTTTCGGAACGTCCTGGCCGCGTTGGACAATGCCGCGGGACACTGGATGGTGTATTTTCACTTCCTCGGCGAGCCTATCCTTCACTCTTTCCGCCAGGGGTTTTTTCAAAGGATTTTTATAATTTATTAACATTTTATTCTACTCCTCCGCCGTTCGCGTCTGGCGTGGCGTCCAATGTCTCGTCCAATTGTTCTTGTTCCGAACCGCTGAGCATTATCCGTTGAATGATGAACGGTTCGGAGTGGTATTTCACGCCATTTCAAATAGAAGCGTTATATGTTGTTTCCACTGTTTCCCCTCTCAGCATGTCCGCGTGCGGGTTTTCCATTTAGCTGCAATTGTGTTTTTAATTAAATAAAACATTTAAGGAGCACAATGGATAGATATCAAGAACACAGAGAGAGAGTATTCTGCCTCAAAATGGAAGAATCTTACAACTCAATGGTTCAACTAGCGCAATGAAGGTTTGAGGCTTAGAATAATGAGCTTGAGTAAGACGATTCACAATTTTTCATTCATGATTGTTTTAATAACGAATGAGACATACACTGCACAAAGTATTATAACTTTTTTTGTCAAATAAAACTCAAATATGTTGCATTTTAGAAGCCACCTTTTTTAGTTTTCCTTCTTAAAGATGCATCCTTCATTAGTCATCGTTCAGTCGGGAGTCGGCTTGCGCGCAATCGTAGGAAAGGCTGAAACATCGCATAATGCGATACGACCAACACAAACATACACCCGATGATGGGAGGTCCTTTCTGCTTCTTATTGTGTTAATCGAACCGAATCAACACGTTTGCCAGTAGAACACGGAACAAATCGGTGACCGGGGGGTAGCATGAGAATTGAGCGTAAACATAATACGAGTGTATACACCCGCTAGTTTTGACTGCAAGGGTCCTTTACCCCTTTAACATGCTAAAACAACTTCGCTACATATCCTGTGCGCCCTTCTTCGGTACCAACACGAGCAATGGTGAATGGATTATGCGTCCGAGGGGTAGTTTTTTTGTTCCCCCCTCGTAGGGGGTGGAATTTAATGAAACCAGTTCCGGGCAGAGAGAGAGGGAGAAAACCGAATTGATTAACCTTCTTCGTCCCTGGAGGGCGGTTGGCTTTGCACTGCACTCGTCGCGTCGCGTAAGGACGTTCCAACCCCTCGGTTCCTTTAATTCTTTCTTCCTTCGATGGATTGAAAATGGCCGGGTTTTGTGTTTTGCGTACGATATTCAATTTCCTTGCGAGCTGCTTAGGACGAGTCATGGAAATCGTGACGAGAGTTTACAGACAGGATTCACCGGGACGGGCTTATCAGTCTGTTGCGAGTTGTGAAGGTTTTTTGTGTAACTCTCTCATCGGGTTTCGCGAGCTGAACAACCTCACGGTCCTTCTACACGCTCGGAACTGCTAGTTTCGATCGCTTCCCTCTCTTCCCGGACCGATTTCAACCTGGACGTTTGTTCGGGCTGGTTTGGTTTCCCCCCCGTTGAAAAACACCCTCCAATCGACAAGGAAAATGGAGGGTAAAACTTCATCGCTTTTCCACTGCGTGTTTCCCCCTAAGTGGATCGTGCGATACGGCGGGACGGGGTCTCCTGACGGAGGTTATGGTTTTCTATTCCGGTGTTGTGGCAATGGGGATTGGATTTGGTGTGGTGTTGTTTTTCCTGTTTCCGCACCGCAACTTTCCCGGGGGGGAGTTGTGTTAAACGGTCAGTTGTTAGCTTCATGTCACATTATGGAAGTAGGCTGTCAAAACTCATTTAGGGCAAAGTCGCCACTAATGAACAGAACGAACGCGCCACACGCGTCATCAATTCGGCCCTCCGTTTGATGGGGGGGTGTTTTCGATTTGGGATTTCCATTTGCTCCATTTTTTCCAGAGGTGCTTTTCTTTTGCTGCAAAACAAACATTATGCATGCATGCGATAGGAAATTAAGTTATTTTAAGCTAATCGTTGCAAAAGTTCGACCCGCGTGTTCGGTTTCAACACGAACATTCTGCGAATAGAGATATATTTGAATTTATAAATTTTCCTAATTTTAATTGAAACCATTCATTTCAAAAGTATAATCTAACGACCCTTTGATGGGGAATGAAAAATGCGACGAACGCGACGGTAATACGAAAGGCGAAAAAAACCCCCGAATGGCCAATTTGAATATCAACTCTCCTGTCCGCTTTATCTTTCGCCCCGAGATCGATGTCCAGAATATACAATAACGAGATAAAAGGAACGACGTTCGTCTGCCCGGGATGGCGATTCGTTTGAAACGTACGGAACGACACCGTCGAGGCCATACTGGCAAACTCCAGCAGCAGCAGCTTTTCTCCCATCGGAAGGTGAACTTTTGGCAGTGGCATACAAAAAAAAAAAACTAACACTCCATCTTGCTCTCCTCCGCCCGCCCAGCTTGACCCTCCCCCCCGGCCACCTGTCGCGTCGTCCTGGCCGGCTGCAACCCACCTACCCACCCGTCTGGTCGCCTCCGGCTCATATCACCCGCAGATCAGCGGCGTGTCACAATTTGAACTTCATTCGTGCGGAGATGTATGGAGTGGTTCGTATGGGAATCATGTTTCATGTGGTACGGAGAACGAACGAGAAGAGGAAAAAAGGGAGCACACACACTCACTCACAGAGACAGGCGGAGGGCTGCTCAAGTTCTTTCGAAGACGGAAGCGCCCCGCATCGCAGGAATTGGAAGGCTAATAAGTATGCACGGGTCGTTTTTCCATCCGTGCCGCGCCGGCAAATGAAATACGATCAACAGCTTCTGCCGGACCGGGGACCGTCTGCGAACCGGGCGCTTTTTATTACGTGCTCCGTCCGGCAGCAGCAACCCGTCCCTTCCCCGGGCCCTCTCGTTTTCCTCGCACGTGATAAAATAGCAGAACAGTGCAGTACCGACTGCTGATGGTCCTGTGTGAACGCAATGAAAAGGATGCAATGATTTACGACGGTGAGCGGAAGGAGGAAGGGTTATGGGGGGGGGGGGGGTGAGGAGGGGAAGCACACCAACCCTAACCCGGAGGCACACCTGAAGGGCTTCATTCAGCTCACTGTTTCAAGAGCCGCTCGATTGACGTCTCGAGAGCACTTTTGCGATATCGGACGGAGCGGACCGGGACATCCGCCGTCCTTTTCGGTGCGCGCGTTCCATCAATCGTAGCCCTCGTTGCGCGGCGAGGACTGTCAGGTACAGGTACAGCTAGGTAGCAGCGTGACTGTCTGTGATGTCATTGCCTCCCACAAACCCACACATGTGCGCAATGTGCACCAGATGCAAATATTTGCCATTCCATTTGCAGTTAAAATAGCCCCACCACCGGCACCGCAGAGTTGAGTTCTACACGACCACATTTGCCGGCGATACTCGAAAGGATACTTTCGAGAGGTTGCTGCACGGTCAGCAGCCACGGGATAATTATGCGGCTCCCTATCCGTCCCGCTCTGCCTGGTGGAGAAATGTATACGCCAGAAGGGTCGCAACCAACCGTGACAGCTCAATGGCGATACACGAACGGTGGAATGGGGATCGAAAGGATATATGTGTTGGGGGGGGGGGGGCAACGTCTTTCTTTCTGTACGCTTTCATTCGAGAAGGATACACAAAAATCTTATTATACTGCCATTTATAGATCATGCTCGTGTGTTCTCCGCGCATCTTTAGCCCTCCACAAAACGTGTTGGATATATCAGATAATTTTTCTTTAACAAAGGGGCCAACATATCTACCGTATCCGGAGTGTGTTGCTTTTTCTAGTGGTTCCGTGAACCAGGTCGGCAGCAATGTTTCACAATTGGCGCTTTTTGAACGGCGATAATTATGTGATTAATTATTTCGACAGTCCAGTTTCGTGCCACGTGATATTTATGCTGTTTCAGCCGGGAACGAAAGCGCTGGCGGCCTCGCAAGACGATTTGAAACAAGTACGAAAAATTTAATTAAGTACATTCAATTACCGCTCAGTGGAGAGTGTGTGAAAAAAAAAAACAAACGTTGACGAATGAACTGACGGTGGGAAAGTAGAGTGCAATCGATAAACTTCGTCCGATCAAACCGAGTGACCATTTCACGAAGTGAAAAGTGTACAAAAAAAAACCACAACAGGGAGAAACATTCAAACACGATTATAAAGGTCACAAAAAAACATACGGAAAAAGAAAAAAAAATAAACGTATGGAAAAAGGGAAATATAAAACAGATAAAATATGTTTTTTTAAAACAGTAAAATGCAATAACGAGCAATGGGAATGGAAATGCAAAACAAAAAATAACAAACTGGCGAACGCGATTATGAGTACCGCGGCCCTTTACACCGTGCCACAGGAACCAAAAAAAAAAGAAGAAAAAAAAAGAAGGGGGAATTAATTAAATTTTCGGAAATGAAATAATTTACCCGAAAGAAAAGAATGCCAATTTCAATGCCGCCACAAAACCGCAAACAGCCGCGCCCGAGTGTGCAAGTGAGCATAAATCCTTCCTCTTCGGGCAAGCGCACACCGATACGCACCCATACCGGGACCGCCGGCATGTGCATGGTGCATGCGTTGCAATTGCGCTTGGGTCCCTGGGTGGAAACGTTATATTCTGCGTGTGTGTTTTTTTTTTGTTGTTGCTTTGGGTGTGTTGCTTCAGTTTCCACATTTATTCGCTACTTTCTTTCGGCGGTCGGTTCGTTTGCAGACGCTCAAGCCGCCGCCTCAATCGCGCGGCTCTGGTCGGCCTCCACACGATGCACTCGTTATTCGCTCGCGTGTGGCTCCGTGCCCGTGGGGTGCATCGCCCATTTGCATCCATATGCATCGCGCGATTCCCATCAGCAGCATCATCACACCGCCGGTGTCCGTGTCCCCGTGTGCGCCATTCGCTAGCGATGCGATGCACGATTGTATGTCGGAGGATACAATGACACCGAATGCGGCGGACGTCCATACAATGAGTTTTTACATCGAGTCGCGAATGCCGTTGCCGGTTGGCACTCGCGGGCTGCAATCGCTTTTCCCGGTAAGCCGGGCCGGGCGAACGAAGACTAATGCCCCACCCCCGGACGACGGAACGGCGAGCCGCGTTAAATTAAATGAAGGTAATCGCTGCGCGTATGCAGAAATTATGCTACACTCTCCTTCGTTCTTGTCCGGGGTGAAAAAAAAAACGAAAAGGAATTGAAAAGAATGCGACGAACGAATGGGGTGGCAGGGACACACTGCTTTGTTAATACTTCCTTTCCCTCTGATCCGTTCGTGATGTTGTTTCCGCCTCGGAAAATCGCCTCCCGGTGCTCCCGGAAAAGGAGAAAAGATTTATGCATCAGACAATCGTCCGCGCCGAATGGATCGTGAAGCAGCTTTTCTGCCGGAAGCGCCGCGAACAATACGCTCAATCTAATGAGCTTGCACATTGCCATTCCAATTCGGATTTGCACAAATCCTGCAATGCAATGATGCGTTGCAATCAAACGGTGGATGCAATACGCGATGCGCGATTTTATTGCACTCGATCAGTGAAACCCTTTTTAGATGTATAAGCGTTTCCTATTTTTAATTGGATTTCCTTTCCCAGCGTACTTGTTGTTGTCATTGAACAATCGTCGCATATTTTCGAAACAATACAGAGGTTGCTGAAGAAATTTCTAGAGAAGATGAAACTAAATTAAATAGCTAATATTTTTTATTTAACTAGTTTATATTATACACTATTAGAGTGATTGTTTTTATTTTGTCAGATTTTGTTCTTGTTGAAGTATGGCGCAGGGCCCGCGGCAGGGAATAGGAAACCCCAGCCATCTTCTTTTCTTGAATTGCATCCAGACTTTGCGAGGAACAAAAGGCAGAAGATTATAAAAAGTTTTTTCCAAACGGCACACAAAATGGTCTCTCTTGAACTATTCAAGTTCTTTGCATTGCTTCCCCGTCGTTGCACAAAAGAAAAATTGTATCCTTCTCTGTTTTCCTCCCGCCGTGCCCAGCTAGGTTTTCCCACTGGCTCAAGTTTGATCCGTTGCGAACCGTCAATAGCGGTGCCAATAGCGGGAATAAAATGCACAACCCGCGGTTCCGTCTTCGTTATCCTTATCTCGCAGAACAAAAACTCGTTCGCCATCTTTTCCGTCTGCTCAGCTGGAGGGTACTTTCTTTTCGCCATCTCTCTCTCTGTGTGTGTGTGTGTGTTTGTCCGTTGTTCTTTTCTTCGCTATTTGTTGCTGTGGATATTGGTGCACAATATTGTTTAATTTTCTTTTGTTTTGTTTCCGTTACCTGCAGCCGCGTCACACGCTTCATTGTTTTATCGTTCCTTCTCGATCGCTTCTCGGTGGAACTATTATACTATTGCTGCTGCACAAGCGTCCTGCATGCCAGATGCATTTTCCATTTCTTAAGTGCAACCGGGTGCTGCGAGCCGGAAGCGTTGCAAATCCCGGCACGCTTGCCCCGCGCCCGACCCCAAAAGATTCGCCGGGAAATGCCAACCAACAATACGAACAGCGGCGTGCACACAACAAATGAAGGGAGAGATTATAAAGAATTAGGATTATTTCCATTTCCATGCGCGCCCGGAAGCGGGGGGGAGGGGTGCATCTTTGCCGGAATGTTGCTCCTACATATCCTTCGGCCTGGGAATGGAACGGATGGCTTGGAGACGATGGCCCGCGATATTTGGCCGTATGGCTGCTCCTAAGACGAGGCTAATATTTATGCTTACGGTCTATTGTTCCGTGACAATGGCCACTGTCGACGGATGAATGGACCGGCGGGTAAAGGATTGCAATGGGTTGGGCAGGTCATACGTGAAAATTGGCGGCTCTGCGAAGGTATTAAAATTAGCCATCGCGTATGTGGATGGGGATGCGTCTTACGATTTTCTCGTTTTATTATGCGAGGGAAAAGTTTTGCACCGAAACAATGAAAAAGTGCGCTTCGCCGGTGGAAGCCGGAAATGCACGAATGCTGCTCATCAACCTAAAAGCATTTTTTGGGACGTCAAAGCCGAGCCTAAAAGTACGGAACGGTATGTTTCAACGGAATGTTGTACCACATTTGATCCACTTAGCATAGAAGAAATACCAATGGATGCAGGTTTTGTTCGGAACTGCAGGAAAAAAATTACTGGCCAGACATATTCATTAACGCCTAGCGAACAAATTTCACCCGAAAAAACACACACACACACACGCTCACGAACGAGAGAACTGTTGTGCAGATGTGAACTACAGCATGTTTGTTTATTAGAGCATATTTCCATGCGCACATGATTCTCCCGGAATGACTTCTGCTGTGTGTATTTCGGGATTGAGTTTAAACAGGGAAGGTTTACAGTTTGTCTCACTGTGTGAGCATTGTCTAGACGACGTTGGAAACATTGGGTTTTGTTTGTCTTTTTGCTAAAACATGTTTTCTCCCCTTTCTCCTTCACAGGTAAGTGACTCCTCGAAATGGAAGTCGACAACGATGCCTAATATGAGGAAGTGGAATGGGAAATTGTAAGTTTGTTATCAAATGTTGAGCAGTTTTGTGGCTTGTAGCAAAAGCATTATATTTATTTATTTATTTTAAATAATTGAAATCATACTCAAATAATGTTGGGGAAAAGCCACCCCTTTCCTTTTTGGCTTTTTTTGATACAAATATATGAAACGATAGCCAAATAGTAGCACTGACTAAGTCAACTGAAGTCTTGGATGCTTTTAACTTCCCTTCATTGAGAACACGCCACACGCCATCCTTCGTTGTGTGATGTGGGCGATGCCGCGGGATGAGGCACTGTCGGCGGGAGTGTAGGAAGAAGACGGTTGGGATGTTCGTGCCAGAACCGAACTGAATGCTGCACCAAGCAGCGTATCATTAGCATGGTCTTAACATAGGCTCTATTTTATTTCCAAAAAAACACAGAAAAACTATCTTACTTACCTACCCCCTTTCAGCGGTCTCGAAGGCGGGAAAGGTCTCTTCGTGGAAGGAAGCGGCGGTGCTGAACCTGGTGGGTGGGGTGGCGGGGGGGGGGGGGGGCTCGTGTGCAATAAAAAAAACATCTCCGGGTGCGGTCCTTTCATGCCTGCCTTGTCGGCATTTTCTGCGCTATCGCCCGGCGGGATGATAGGTCTTTGCCCGAGTGAGTGTTGCTATCTGTGCATAAATTAAGCCTACCCGTTGCTGCACACTCGCATCAGTAGGACTTGTTGGCAGTAGTAGGCGCTGGGTGGGGGGTGGCAGAAATTAATTACAGGCCCTGAAGAGGTAAGGGAGAAGAAAAAAAAGGGTACCCAGGCAGTGGTTCATCTAATGCGATAGAGTTGTTTATGCGTAGCGGAACGGAGATTGGACCGAGTTCCGAGTAGCTAGCAGGATTCGTCTTCCAGAAGATGTGGAAAAAATCGATCAATTCAGTGCATTCTTGGGCCCGGAGAAAGATCGACCAGAACTAAATAGGCTTGATTTCAGCCTATTGATGGAATTTCCTCTCTCCCAACTTCGGAACATGTGGCAAAAAAAAATAAAAAATACGCCAACGAACGGACGAGGACAACCTGTTGGCGGGTTTTTTTTTGTTGGCTACACAAAAAGATATACAAGCCACTCATCTAAGCCCGACACGGTGTTAGTATTGGAAGCTGCCACAAGACGCCCGCTGCATTAGGTTAAGAACGTCGGGAGGGGATTCTGCAGAAAGCCACACGATGGGGCCTAGAATGTGAAATCGAGCGGGGCCGAACGAGCGCAAGATAATAATTTGGGGTC
>JAOEFI010015769.1:0-10274 GCA_034621735.1 Anopheles plumbeus | reverse complement strand
CGAGGCGAGGCGAGGGCCACCGAAAACTCGCCGTAAACAAATATTTGATTTGTGCTGTGATAATTTTAATGAAAGGCAACACCAAGCTCCCGTTGTGAGAAAAGTATCCAACCGGAGGGTAGTGGAGCGTGTTCTGGCGGCCAACGGAAGGAGGGCGTACTGTCGCGCTCCGAATAAATTTTCCGCTAAAAAATGTGGACAAAAGTGAACCTTTCGTTTGTGGTGGTGCTAGTGCTCGCGGCAACCGTGTCGGTGCTGCGGGGGGAAGTAGATGACGCCGAGGCAGTGTTGGAAGTCGTGAGTGAGCAGCCGGTGTCGCACCTGTGTCACTTCGACAAACCCCTGCAGGATCCGACCGACGCCGACGGGGACCAGTACTGTGACTGCGACGTGCACAACGCGCCACCCTGGGGCCTGCCGGAAATTCAAATCGACTGCAGGAGACACCTGCTCGGCGACGACTTCTGGCAGGGGTTGGAGCAGCTGCCGCAGGGCACGATACGGTTGGATCTTTCGCGCACTGGGCTCACCGCCGTGCCGCGGCTAATCGGCGACAAGCTGCGTTATCTGCGGCTCAGTCAGAATCAGATAACGGCGGTGCCTGGCAGGGTGTTCGCGAATTTGACCAGCCTGCTCGAGCTGGACCTGAGTGGGAACCGCATCGAAACCATGGGCACCGATGCACTGGCCGGGCTGGCGATGGTCAAGGTGATCGATCTGAGCGACAACCGCATCGCCATGATCGAGGTGAACGCGTTCTCGCAGTTCATCCATCTCGAACGGTTGGTCCTGTCCAATAACTCCTTGGGTGAGTTCTTCGAGCGCATCGAGTCGGACCTGTACCTGCGGCTCGGAGTCACGACCAAGCTGGCCACCCTAGAACTGGAGCGGTGCAACCTCACCGACATCAATCTGGCCAGTGGTGTCGGCCTGGAACGAGCCCTCCTCGGCTACAACCCCCTGCAGCAGGTCTCCAAGCTGCCCAAACAGTTGTCCTACCTTGATCTCAGCGGAACACCCATCCGGAGCCTGCCGGCCAAGTTCCTGCCGCATCTACTGCACCTCGAAACACTAGTCATGCAGGACATGCCCATCCTGTACACGCTCGAGGAGTACGCCCTCTACGGACTGCCTCGCCTGTCCCTGCTGAACCTGCAGGGCTCACGCAACCTGTCCACCATCCATCCGCACATCTTCGGCCAGTACGTGGTCCGCAACGAATCCGACACCATGCTGAAGCGTGTCATCCTCAAGGGCACCAACATTCGCTCGCTCAACTCGTCGCTGCAGTTCGGGTTCGAGAACCTCCAGCTGCTGGATATCCGTGGCGCACCGTTGCGCTGTGACTGCGAGTTGCGCTGGTTGCGAGAACTTCCGAACCTGAAGACCATTGGCTCGTGCCTCAAGCCGAGCGCCGTGCGGGGAATGCTGTTCGGTACGGTCGAGCCGCACCAGTTCCAGTGCCGTGCCGAGCAGTCCTGGGTGTACATAGTGTTCAACGTAGTCCTGGTGATCGTGCTGCTCATCCTCGTGGCCGTGGGTATCTTTCTCGTCGTGCGAGCCATCCGACCGAAACCGCACGTTCAGTTGCGGATGGTTGGCGCCACGAGTCCGTACGCCCGGGTGACGATAGAACCGAACAACGCGGAAGTTCTTTAAATCCAAGGAAGAATTCCGGCAACGAAATAGTCCCGCGGTGGTCTGTAAATATGAATGACATTATACTAGATACGCTATAAAAGGTAGAGTTCAGACTCTTGAGATTATTGTGCCAACATTTACAGTTATAAGAAAGAATATTAGAATTAATTTCCTCAGATTCAAGGCCCTTAGATGCAAATAGTAACAATCGTATGTAAATTTAGTTGTAAACCTCATTGATCGAACATGTCTGGAGTAGTTTGACATGCTCACAAGCATAAGCTCATATTTTTATTTTTCGACATTCTGAAAGCCTGTAAATAAACGTACTCTAGTTATAATGCTTACAATCGTTACTATTAATGAAAAAAAATCGTTTAGAGAACATTGTTATGTTAAAATAAGTAAACACTCAGTGGAAAAAAATGCCGGCAAACCTACTACGAATCGTGTAAATAAAGGCAAATAAATTCGAAATCGTTAACACTCATTCTTGTTTTCAACCATAGGTGGATCGATGCATACACATACTCCGTATGTGGAACAGTATATGAGGAAAATGAGGGTCAATGTTATGATTTTGTATATCTTTTTTCTTGCAGTCGTTTTGCTTTTTTCACGAACAGTCGACATAAAAAATCTATACTCACGTAAAATCAGTGTTTGTGTGGTTCAAATATTACGAAGAAGAGAAACAGAAAGGTGGGTGAAAGTCAAATAAAAAAAACACACAAGAAATGCACACACAACCGACTGACCTTTAACCACCGTTATTCCAAAGAAAGGTATGGACTTTAAAATCGCTGAGAAATTTTGTTTATCACACAGTAATTATTTCCCCCCCACCCACCCGGAGGTGAGCTTGAACCTCTTTGTATGTTTTTTTTTTTGGATTGTTTTGTTCATTGTTTGTGTTCCGTTAATTGCGTTGAAGAATGGAATGAAAAGAATCAAAGCCAGTAAATAATTTAACTTAAATAGGGGTCAAACTTGCAAAAAATAATTGTTTTCTATTTCCGTCGCATTTAGTCTTCAGAGTCGCAAAGTTTGCACCTCTAGGGGGATTTCCCCAATGGAGGAATCTTTGGTGGCTTTAACGATGCACTGCCCCACCCAGCACACACATTCCGAACGTTCCTTCCATGACCGTGATTGGAGCCATGTGCTCAGGTTTCGCCTATCAACATCATCTCTCCTATTTTTTGTTTGTTTTTTTTTTTTTGTCAGACTCTATTTAGGTTTTCGTTTTTTTGTGTTTGTTGACTGTTTCGGTGGCCTTTCTTTCTTACGCTCATTCCCACCGAGGGCTCACGTTGGAGGCTGCTACTGACGACGTTCGATCGTTCGCGTTGCGTTCGGTCTTCGTACAGGTTTTTGTCCACGTCTACAAAACCACCGGCGTGCACACCGGCACCGGGAAGTAATCGAATGGAAAAAAACCAACCAACAAACGACTTCAGGAACCACGTTGACTATACTCTCAGCGTGCCAAGATCAGCGCCATTCCGCGATTCTCTCATCTGCCCGTCAGCTGTTTTAGAAGAGATCGATCGCGATCTTCAAGATCTCTGTACTTTCTCACACACTCTCTTGCCTTCTGGTTGTTCTCTTGGGGCTCTCGCATTTAAATTCAAACCCATGGGGAGCAATTGGCCACAAACTACAGCGCCAAGATACCCAAAGGCCCAAACGAAAGGTGGAAAGAGTCTGCCCCGAAACGGAGCGGCACAGGAGAGAGAGCGCGGGACTACAACATTTGCCACCGCGCGCTCGGGAAAGTGCGACAGACTTTGTGAAACTTCAAACGCGGAGCTGGAATTATCTAATCCGACGAGAGAGACCGCCAACCCCCGGCACGCGCGGCTTCACCGAAGACGCGAACAGTTTAGCTCGGCTGCTCGGATCGTACGTACCGGGTCCGTCCGTTCGTCGTGGTTCGACTGTTGTTGACGTGTGCGTTCGCCAGAGATCCGTCGGTGGTGGCCTCAATTCGCTCGAAACTTTACCGGGTTATAAATGACCATGTAGCACCGAAATTACCCCCCAACAGCACAAGAAGGAGTAGTAGCGTCTTCTGAATGTCGTGTTATGTCCAAAAACGGAGTTTAGAAAGAAACCCCTGCAAAGACACCCAACGAAGAGGCGCAGAATCGTCAAACAACCGTTATGATCGACCACACCGAAACAACAACAAAAAATAAGCTTTCCATTGGGAAAAGCCCGGTCGAAATTCGATAGCGGTGAGACGAAGATCAGCCACGCGCCAGAAGTGTCCCCCGGTGTTGTTTTCCGCCATTTTTATTCAAGAAGTGTGCCACACTCGCGTTTGGCAAAACGCGTCGCATGGTGTGTGGGCGCAGATTTTAATTGTGTTGTTCTGCTGCTTTGCGACACCCCGACGACACGAAACGTGAAGGAATATCGAAACAATCGGTTTCGACAGGTGTGTTAGTATGGGAGTGCCGGCGGAGTAGGCTGTAACCATGGTGATAGCCAGATGACAGCAGCGTGACAAGAGGATGTCGATTGCCGTGTGGCAAAACGTCACAGTAGTCCATGGAAACGTCGTGGTGTTGTCGCGGGATGCGTCTGCTAAGTGCTAATTAGTGGACCGCCCCGGGTGGCCTGGTTGGTTGGTTGTTTCCATAGGAAATCGGAAAAGTAAAGATACCTGCGCCTGTGCGTCGACGTGTTTTGTATTAACCGATTGCTCGGTGCTCCCAGCTAGAGTAGGTACGACTAATTGGACTTCCGCTACGCACGGGTCATGCAAAAGCCGACGGGAGCAAGAATTTAACCACCTGCCGCTGAACCATCAGTGAACGGGTTAGCTATCACCGTGCACTTGTCAATCACGTACCACGTACCCCTCTTGCCCAGAGTTCCGGAGAAAACGAACCGTAAAACGTACCACCTAATCGGGTGCCGTGCTCTGCGTCGGCGGTCAAGTAATTGTGAACAACAACGGCACGGACGGCGAAGATAGACCGACACCGACGAGACGGACTCACTATCGGACGGCTACCTACCAGCCGTCTCCCGGTGACCTCGGAGCTTGGGAGGTTCTGCAAGTAGTCCCCACGGGCGAGAACCAGCTAACACGAAACCTCGTGTTACGATAACGTGCAGAACGGCTCGACCAGTCGCCCTCATAATTCCCATCCGGGCGGCCTACCAACAATCGATTGTCCTGCAACATGCCCTGCCCGGCATCCTGCTGTTCCTTCGCCAGCGCGCCCGACGGCGGAAGCGACAGTGCGCACGTAACAGGTACGCTAATAGCCATTTCGAAAGTGTCAACCGTTTGACTGCCGCTTCCACATGGCTGATGTAAGCAAGCAGTTCCGGAGTGGACCCGCGGGCTGGTGGGTCCCTCGGACAACGTCGAACATGCGACACGCGAATCCACTACAACTGCTGGCAAGTTTGATCGCCGTCGATGACTTCGATGTACGCTTTCGCTCCGGCCTTGTCCCGCTTTATCCGGAGGAGGGCTTATCTTTCGCAAACGTGGCGAATCGCTCTGCACCCTTGATGGTGTAGCACTTATTATACCTCCGCGATGCAAGACGATCAAGCAAATGTGTCCATCTGTCGCACATGTTTATGGCTGGAGATGACTCTTGTATATTCAAGCTTTTATTCCATCAGAAAACGTCAGCGAATTACTGAAGGATAAATTGAAGTGGAGGTTAAAGTAATCACCTTACGGAGAAAGGTTTGTGTTGCGCAATTATTTGTACAAAGTTCGAAAGGGAAAGTATTCAAATAAAACGTGATTGCTTACCAACGAATACCGGAGTAAAACTTACTTGCCACGATTTTTATCCAAAGAAAAACCTCTTTTCCAAATACAACCATCTTACGTACAGTACCTATTGACTTTAAAATAGTTCAGGTGAGCAGGGAAACATTATTCAGCTAAAAGAATTCCTATGCTACCTGTGGTCACTTCACACAAATTGGATCGCTCGTTGTTTACATCAGCGTTAAATTATTCAATGAAATGCACCTTCTGTGCCTCGCGGTGGATCGTGACGTACGGTGTTTCCCTCCAGATCCCTCTCCAGGTCCACACCACAGTTTCAAGCAAGTCCCGGAACTGGCTGTTCGGTCCGGTGTGCTCCTACAACGGCTCCCACGGCCCAGGAACTCCGCCGAAACGCCGTGCTGATTAGAAACTTGTTAAACCCACAGCCACAGCCGGACCCAAGCTAACCCGACACTCGTTATCCAATAAAGTCCGCACCACGAGGGTGCGCCAATTTCTCGACGAATGCCTGAGAATTGGCGGGCCGCAAGTTGACCTCTCGAAATTCACCAGGACCAACCGGGCGATCGCGGTCTATTCCGAATCTAGAGCGAAACAATTTAGACTGGAGCCCCCCAGCTCCCGGCCCGGGCGGTGGGAATTGCACGTCACCAGAGTAACAACGGAGCACCGGACATGTCGCAGTTTTGACGCCGCGAGCCCGAAAACAGCCCCGCTGCAGGTGGAGGTCTAACACGGGGTCGCAGGAATTTACAAGCCGACACCACCGGGCGAATGCTTGATGCAACCTGACCCACCCGAGCATGTGTTGCACATGCAGCGAAATTAATACCGCCACAGTTCCAAGGTGGCCTGGCAGTCGGTCAGCCGCGGTGGAGGTTCCCGTGCCCAACCGATGTCTTTCCCGGACAAACAATAATATTCCTGCTTCGTTCGGGGCAGCACGGGTGTCACGAAGAAGACTGCCCCGAAACACGCGTTGCCTCCGATGACGATTATTTCTCGCCGTCTTCTCGCCCTTCCCGCACGACCGCAGTTCGTCAGACGAGAGTAACACTGGGCATGCTGCGACATGGGGCCGATGAAATGCAAATTCGCGACAATGCACCACACGAACGTCCGGCGGCGGGTGAAAGGGAAGGGCTGAACCAGAGGCGTGAAATTGAAATTATGCTGCCGGTTTCATCGCCCGAGGGTATGTGTCGGGCCCCGCTTTTTCTCATAACGCTCTCGTGACAAACATTGGACCGGTTCAGGTCGTTTGCTAAATATATCTTCATCTGTTCGATTTGCTTCGCCAGTTTGGGGATTAATTAATACTATACTTTCCCTGCTTTGTGATCATTTTCAATGAGCATAAGCATTCTGGGGCCCGGGCCATACCTTCGAGCCTCTGGTAAAGTACCTGTTGCAAGTTGTTCTAATTAATTCATTTTTGTACTAAACTTGAACTTGTTTGTACTACTAGAACATGTGCTATTTAATACTCCTAAATGCTGAAAAAAAAAAACAGAATTCATATTCCTCTTCAATCGTTCATTTGTTTGAGTTTTTTTGTAGACAAACGTCCTGGTTCCTTTCGTCGCCCATCAATCCCATGTTTAGTGTCGATTTGCACACCCTTGAACATTCGTCTGAGGAAACTTTTTCACCCGCCGGCGGCGGCGTGCTAATTAATCCGTCGTCGCAAGTGGCGAGAGCGAACGTATCAACAGATGTTCAGATCATCCGGCTGCGATGTGTTCCAAAAGCGTCATGCGTTGAATGACAAGTTGTTGCCCGGTTGTCGGACCAATTTCAGCCACCAAAGAGGACTAGACGAGTGTGGGAGAAGATGATGGATGAATGGCGTCCGCGGGTCCGGATGGGAGGGTGGATATGGTGTGCGATTTGTTTTCCTCCTTTTTGCTTCTGTCCGGTTTTTACGACCTAATCTTTTGATTATCCTTTGACTTTGGTGGACAGGCCGTCTCCCGTCGACGAAGGTTCTCCTTGTGCGCAGACATTCGCTTCGCTTCCTTTTCTAGTTTTTTCGTCTGTCTACCCTATCCTCATTACGGCACATCTGGTGGCACAACTGGCGACAATGGGCCATCGTCCGTTCCGCCGGGCCCTTTTCTCCGGCAAACGGGCGGCGTTTAGGTACGCGCCCCCGAACGAGGACGACGAGTCTATGTGACGAGTTGGACTGTAATTAAAAGTTCGGGCCCGTGCGTTCCACGGCTCCAGGTTTGGGCAACAAACTAACGACCGTCCATCCCGGGGTGGTTGGTCCCGAAAACTGGCCACGAACTTTAACCTGCAGACTAGCGCGTCCGATATCGTTATGTGTTTTTTTTTCCTCGCTTTTCTATTCCACCACCCTTCCGCCCCCGGCCAATCGTTCGCCACCCTGTGGGTGGGTGATGGAACATTTGTCGAAACATGTTACAAAATCGTACCGAATGCCGTCGAATGGCTTCCGACCGCCTACAGTCCGACTGGCGCTCGTTTCGTTGAGGAAGGATATATTGAAAAGAATAAATTTCGTCTCCGTTGGCAGAATCTGCTGCTTCCAGCAGAAAGCGGCATGGGCCAACGGCTAGGTCCCATGCTAGGTGACCAGACAACCGGACCGGATGTCACCGAAAAGATAGTGCCTGCTGGCACCGGTAGTAGAAGTCCGTCGATCCAGAGGAAGCCGGTGCAGAGGGATGAGGCGCGTGGGAAAAACGTCCTGTAATTTAGTTCACCTCTCCCTGTCTCTCCCCCTCTCTACCTCGGGTCGTTTCTCCTCCCCCGGGGGACGACTGACGGGGATTTTGATGGGAATGATTACAGGAACGCTCCGGCCCTCGGACGCTCGCTCGTTCCCTGAGCCCCCGTTCCAGGTCGGCCGAGCGGAAAATATACGGTTTAATTAGTAGCCGGACCGTTGCGACCGGATCTCGTTTTCCCGGGAGCGCGACCAGAGCGACCGTTTTTCACTCCACACAGCGGGCTGGATGACGATGTAAGGATGTAAGGACGAAAGAATACACGAGGGCGAAAGGGACAGATCGAAAAGGAAAAAATATTGGCCATTTGACGCCAAGGATTCTTTTTGGAGAAACGGCGGGTTTTTTTTTTTTGGTTCGGTGGGAATGCCCATCGAAAGGACCTCTTATTTCTCGTGAATTACCGGTAAAATATCACAAAAAGGATACAAAAGTAACATTCAAAAAATAACCTAATAATCCTATGAGAATACGGCGTACCCAACGAGGTAGAACTTGAGTTTGTACATCTCCTGACCAATAAACCTGGGTACTAAACACACCGGAAGGTTTCGGACAAGGCTATACCTCTACTCTGCATCGATTTGTAATTGTTTTCGGAATAACCGAAGCTTACCTTCGTGATGGTACAACACATCATTCCTGCAACAAGTACATCAGACTTTGAAAGAAAAGGACAAAATCTACCAACCAACAATATTCCAGAACTCATCTTTTCGTCCAGTCTTTCGTCGCTCGCCAAGGAGTGTGGTTCTACCAAAGCGCACTGAAGGGATCCTCCGTAGAAATGGGAAAACATTTCTCGCTTCTTCTTGCCTGTTTCTTCCTCGGCGCTACCGTCCAGGGATACGTCCTTTCGCGGCACAAACGCTACGTGGAAATAAAACCGATCGATCCCCGGGAAGCTGACCAGCAACGTTACGGTTGGTATCACACGGAAGCGGAAGAAAACAATGACGACGTGCGATCGCTCGGTCGAAAGAAGGACGAGGTGCAGGTTTTATTGGAGCTGTACTATCTCGCGAAAGTGTTGCGTGCCTACCGAGGACCCGGGAGTCGAGGAAGTGTCACAATGAACCGTGTCCTAGAGCGTATTACGAACAACGAGCTCGTCGAGGAACTGGAAAGAGATCTGAGGAAGGAGAAAGCATTTCAGGAGATTTCCCTCATCGGAACCGAAGGGGGCGCTCCCGATCCACAGCAAGTGCAACTAGCCACCGATGTCCGTCTGCTGTATCCTTACGTCATCCGAACACTGCGGAGGGTTCTGAGTTTAAAGAGGGCTGGTGGAAAGCTGCAGCTCGAGGACAAGGACGATTTTCTTGGAGCACTTCTGTTGGACATGCAGCAGCAATGGCATGGGCTTCAGGTGGTCGTGAACGGTTTGCAACGACATCGGGTTGTGGAATCATACACACAGACTGAGAAACCAGTGTATCAAGTGGAAAGTGAGGTGCCAGTGGAACCAGAGACGGTGGGCAAGCCGGATCAAACTACGCCCAGCGTGTCTGAAGAAAAGTACACAGCGCCCCAGGAGGTACAAAGTGTGGCCACCCCATCCGAGTCAGCTGTGTATGATGTCAGCGATGAAACCCTAGTCGTAGATCTACGAGGACCATTGACCAACAATCAAGCCTTCCCTAACATCGGTGGTCATTCTGAAGAGAGCTTGATTGTCATAGATCCAGCAGAATCGACTGGTGGCAACGTTGGCCAGAAACCTCACGACAAAACAGCGTTCGTGTCGCTGGAAAACATACATAGTGAAGACGCAGTTCTGCCAGATGAATGGACGGAAGCTGCGCCAACCGACGTTGAAGTGGTGGAGACAATGGCGCACGTGGAAAGTTCCAGTTTATCTCCCGAACCAGTGCGCGAAGACAACGAACCCATGCCAGTAGAAAACGTTCTTGGTGCAACCTCCGACGATGTAGATACTAGTTTGGTGGAAGATAAGCAACCGGTTGAAGATTTGCTAGCTACAAACGTGAATCCTGTGGACTTTGGACAGAAGGAAGAGCTACTCTTTCCTAGTTCGGTAGAAAATCCTGATCCCGCCGGTTCTGCAACGGGCGACGATTTTTCCACCAATGGAGTATCATTAC
>JAOEFI010015768.1:0-10276 GCA_034621735.1 Anopheles plumbeus | reverse complement strand
AAGGAAAAGGAAAAGGAAAAGGAAAAGGAAAAGGAAAAGGAAAAGGAAAGGGAAAAGGAAAAGGAAAAGGAAAAGGAGGAGAAGGAGAAGGAGGAGGAGGAGGAGAAAGAGGAGGAGGATGAGGAGCAGGAGGAGCAGGAGGAGCAGGAGGAGGAGGAGGAAGAGAAGAAGAAGGAGGAGAAGGATCAGAATAAGAAGGAGGAGAAGGAGCAGAAGGAGGAGGAGGAGGAGGGGGAAGAGAAGAAGGAGGAGGGGGAGGAGGAAGAGGAGAAGAAGGCGGAAGCGGAACATGAGCGCCCTACGTGCAGCATTGCCATTGCTCGGCAGGAGCAGAGCGCCTTCGAGGACACGGTGAACAAGTTCAACGTGGAAAACACACCGGTGCAGTTTTCCTGCGCGACCAGCTTGAGCAATCTGAGCATCGAAGAAAAGGAGGCCGACGAATCAGTGAGGAAGCCGGATTTTGTGGGCTGTGAGTCTGCTGACGGACAGCGGTCCTCTTCGCCCATGCAGCCCAACCCGACGGAATTTATGACCGCCAATGGGAGCACTGTTTCCGACGGCGATTCGGACGCAGGCGGTGACGATGAACTGCTCGCCTCATGCATTAGCATCGGCATGAACAGTGGGAAGACTAGAAGTTCGATGAAGGACGAGATAAACGGTGCACCGACGTACGCCAACCTACCAGGCGGCAAGGCGTTGCCAAAGGCGACACCGGAGCAACTTAGGCAGCTGTCCTGCGGCGAGGTGCGGCATCGCTACTGCAGCGACACTCCTGCAGCTCGACAGCTTTCCGTAGCCCAGAGCATCGGCAACCTTAGCGCGCTCACGATCGACACCGGACGGGATGGGGCCGACTCCGACGACAGCTCGAATGAAGCGGACAGCGACTGGTTACTTGAGGAGTGCATACTGAGCGGTATGCCGAAGTCAAAGAATGCCACCGATATCAAGCAGCTCGCTACCAGCTCCGTGCACCAGACACTGCAAGCAATCGGGCCGGTCGAGAAGGAGAGTCCCTTTAAGATGATGCGCAGCCACGCGCACCTGCTGCCGCTGCTAGCAAACGATGAGCTCAGTTCATTCCACGTCGAGGACAGTCCGTGCAATTTTTCCACCACCTCCGGATTGTCCGAACTGACGCTGGCCTCCGATTCGGTTCCCCCGCACAAACCGCAGGACAGGTTAGTAGCTCAAGTCTGGTTTTCTTTAGTAAATTTAAATCCTGCTCCATACATTCAGCACACGAAGTAATGCTTACACCAGTCCACTCATTATTTCTCGATTTTCCGTAGGATGGATCGTGATAATCTTGAGGACGTGTCAAAGCGTAACGGTGCAACTGCGACGGCAAATCAATTGCTAAACTCGCCATCGGTTGCATCGGTCGATGATAACCATTCGCCCAGGGAAGCTATTGCAACCGACGTCATGCAGGAGGCTAAGGAGGTGCAATACCGCCATCGAAATATGCTGTCGCCGACTGATCATGGTAATACATTCTCCGCTTTCCTCAACGAAAAGCACAAACGTTTTGCCTATTATTGGTATAGCTATTCATTTATAAATTTTAAACAAACTGTTGTGGTGTTTTGCAGCCGGGATCGACCGGTCCAACAGTCTCGGCATGGGCTCGGCGGACTCAACCGAGACGGCCAACACGGACGACGAGCAGCATGAGGCGCTGCTTCAGGATGCCATTGAGCGAGGCATGAAAAAGTCTCACGGCGGGCCTGCTGCGCGACAAGAAGCTCAGCCCTGCCTGAATGCTGCCCCGTGTCATAACGGGCGGTTGGTGAAGAGTACTCTGGATTCCGACCCGGACGACGACGACTACCAATTGCTGGCCGAGTGCATCCAGCAGGGTATGCATACGGTGCCGAAAGAGCAACCGGGGCCTCCGGTGGTCGATCGCGAGCTCGAGTTCCCAAACGGCCTGCAAGGGCTGCAGATCGGCTCGGCTCGGTCGGCTGGCGGCGGCTCGTCGATGCAAATAGGTAATCCAAAAAACGTGCACGCTACGCCTGTGATACCGAAGGATGTCGGTGCCGCCGAAGTATCAGCAGGCGTAGTAAGCAGCGCAAGTTATCAACCACAGTCAACCGGCACAAGGGGCTCGCCCTCGCGACTCACGTACCAGCAATGCCCAGCCAGCATTCACGCCACCACAGACACCACTACTGTACAGCCCGTACAGGTTCCGTTCGGCCGAACTACGCCGGAAGGTGGAACAGCACCACCGGAAATAGTGACGGCATCGGTGAATGGGTGTAACCGTGAGCATCCGGAGGGCGAGTGCAGTTTGGTTAGCAATTCTCGCGCACGCATCTGTTGTTGCTGTTCTAACGGGTGCACAAAGCCAACGGCAAATACCTGCCTGGAGCGCCGGTCGGTGGTGGCGGATTCGTTGGGTGAAGACGTTGGCGACTGCATTCCCATGGTCGTTCCAACCACCAGCGAGAAGCAGAAAGACCCGGGACAGATGCTCAAATCCGTCGAGCGGTTCACTCGGGAGCTCGTTTCGCAGGGTGATCTCGATGCGGAAGAACGCTCGACTGCAGACGCGGTTCCGCGAACCGAACCGCAACCCAACATCAAATTTGAACTTGGCGGCGAGGTATCCGTCTTCCTGTTTTCGCTCAAGGTCGACGAGTCCATGAACAGTCTGGCGGAGTTGGAGAATCTGCCCGACATGGAACCGCCATCCATGCTGAGCGATCAAGATTTGCTCTCTATCGGTATTTCCACCCCGCCGCCACGCGCCCCATTTCTACCCCAGTTCAGTTCGGTGATCAAAATGTCAAACATTAACAGCATGGAGCCGCCGAGCCTGATGAACGAGTCGCTAAACTCGTTGCCGACCGGTAAATGGGTTCATAGCAACAACCGCGTTCCGGACGCCGGCACTCCGCACGCGATCATCAGCAGCCTGTCACACCCGAGCACCTGCGGACCAACACCACCGTCTGCCGGCGATGCAGATGATGCATGCAACGCGTCAGCCAAGTGTAGTAACGTTTCTGCCGACGAATTGTCCCAGCCACAAAGCATTCAGCAGCATATGATGAACCCTAGTATTACACAAACCAATTCGGAGTCGAATGTGGCCAATCCATCGTTGTTCAACGACACCAAGGTGAGTGCTAAAGGATGTATGAGAACTCCCAACTATGGTATGTTAAATAGGCGCTGTTAGCTCATATTGAGGAGATGTTTTTTTTCCAAAAGTTCTTGGCAATTTGGTTCTAAAAAGTTGGCACTATAGTCGCTAAAATATGGTTCCCTTTTCTGTCTGTCCGTTCTATCACTCCAGCAAGAAGCGCGAGCAACGCTGCTTGCTTATACATCTTCGGGAAACCTGGCCACAAAACCGTCGCCGAAGGACCAACAGCAGCAGTCCCGTCGTGTGCTGACAAAACTGCCGCAACAGCGAAAGCTCGCACCATTTGCAGCGGCTTCCAATAATCGCACTGCAGCTTGTGCCATGAAGACACCCGCCGCATACGTATCACCCTACGGCCGCTTTTCCGGTTCGTCAGCAACCGTTGGGCGCCCGAATGAAACGTATCACGGTGTACGGGGCGTGCCCTACGAACACGGTGCCAGCACGAAAATTTCCTCGCTTCCGGTTGCCAAGTCGGCGAAGGGAGGGTCGGCTGGAGGCAGGGCACGCGGCGGAGGTCTGAATGAAACTTCCAAACAAGCGAAGGGATCAGCGAAACGCATTTTTGCGACGTCAGTTCGCGTTACGTTGGCCATGCACCCGCCATCTGCCGTCGGCAAAGCCCCAGAAATCGCACCAAATCCCAAGCAGGCCAAGCACAACTCTGCTCCGTCACCGACCGTTGCGAAATCTTCCAGCCTGACTGGGTTGACTGCGGCCCCTACAAAGAGTTCACCTTCGAAGCGTAAACAGGCTACGTCGGTCGGCGTAACGTCAGCCATCCCGCCGCAACCGTCTGCCCCTAAAGGCGCTCTGCTGACCCGGCAGCAAACGTTCGTCAACGAGAAGCCGAGCATGGACGCGTTACCGCATATTTCTTCAGCACTGTCGTCCCCGGCTAAGGGGCCGAAAGCAAGCGTCACCGGTTACGGTGCCGGAACCGGAGCGGGCGTACTGACGCGTGGCAATATGACCTTGCCGAAGCGTTTTTCCGGTAGCGGTGATGGTGCCGACGTCGCTGCGTTAACTCCTCCCGCTCGCGTTTCTCGCATTCCTCCGCCGTCGTCACGCCTGAAAGGTGCGTCCTCACTGAGCGCCAGACGAATTGGAGCGCGCAAGGAAAGCAACGCATCATTGCCAACCGAGCGGGATTCCTTGCAGCATTCACACTGATTGATTAGCATTAAGTTCCGGGCATAACTAAAAGCAGCATGAATTGAACAGCATAGGTGTTTATATATTTACTCAACTAGCGTCCACCTACCAACCATCGTATATCTTCGGATCGTTGTGAGTCGTCTGTCAGCATTTAATGAAAATTAGGTGGAAGCTATGAGGAAAATAAGCTAGAAACAATCGAGCAGCGTGCAGAATTTAGCCAGAAAGTGCAGACCGATGGATCCTTTACTGATATTTGCCAATGTAATTTATTTATTTTCCTTGCAACAGTCAGCTTTTTCTTGCCCCTCCTTAGGATGAAACATTATTTAATGGTTAAAGATTCGGTTTATGATCCGCGCGTAGTATTTACATTTCGCAATCGTATAGTTGGCGGTGAATGTGGCCCTCATTCGCCCAGCCCATTCTGCTTCTTGGTTTTTCTTTTATCGACCGAAATTGGGAACAGGTTTGCTTGATGCTGCTCCGTTGTATTAGCGAATGTTGCGTTTTTCACGGGCGATTAACACACCTATTACAGTTTTTACAAAATCATAATACATAGAGAAGAAAGAAAAAAAAGTTAAGATACAATTTGAAACTATAATGGCACATCAATGAATGATGAATCGCGATCAATAATAAATACATTTCGAATGCTCATTTAAAGAGTTGTGTCCGCTTCATCAATTCGCTGGCATTAAGTTTGAAACCGGAGAGCGTGCGTTACGTTGTATTTGCGTTCTAAACCGAATTCATAACTTCGCCGCTGTATTTGTGTAAATATCTCTCCTACTTTTATGTGCTTAAAAAGTAGTGCATGTGAATCCAGAAACCACGCATATTATAATACAAAAATAAGATAAAATAAAATTTCCATGATTGAAAACATCGCCTAACCAGCTGCCTCTAACATTTTCCAATCTCAAAATTCACTCTTCTTTCGATTACTGTAATAAATGGAGCGAAGTGTAGATACGAACCGCGTAGCGTACATATGACAAAAGTATGGTAGTTCTTTTTGAATAATCGATGGCAGAGGCATGCGCCAGCTTGTACCAAGATCTAATCGAATTATGACCGGCTTGCTTGAACAAGAATCAGTTACCGGGGAGGTGTTGGCTGGTCGTTAGTGTACGTTACTTTTGGAATAGTTTGCGGCCGCCCAACCCCTGAAACCTTCTAAGGATTCGGTTTCGATGTCCTCAACCTTTTTATGTATCATTTCCATTCACCGAAGTATCGGTTCGGCAGCCTGCATGCCACGAAAAACTCACTTCCACTGTGGATTTCAGCTCGATCGTGTCTACTTTTACCACTTTCGCGGTTACATAGGTTAGTGTTACACATTATTTACATCGTCGAGTGATAGCGGCATACGCTTGGCAAACGCTATCGTGAATTTGCTTGATTCGGAAAGCGGGAAGCCGGAGGGATTGATATTCGAAGCATTTCAGTAATTGTGATAATCTAAACGTGTTGAAGCAACCTATCAACCTGTCAACAAACCGTTGGGCGTTATCTCCGAAAACGAAACTAAATCATCATAGTGTTCCTAGACGGTTGAATCCTATGAAAGGGCCATCTCGACGAAATATGGTTCAAAGCGTGCGTGCCAACATCCGTCGTATCAACTTCTCACTATTTTTCCACCCATAACTCACCCGTTTTCCTAATTCCAAAAACCTTTTTTAATGATAATGATGAAGATGATATTCAGTTGATTGAAAGAAGCCTACCTACGATAAGGCTGAGAAGATAAAATGAATCCGTGATTTCGGTACGCGAACGATGACTTCGAAGATGTCGAAAGATCGCCCCTAGCGTCACCGTTCGGCCGTAATTCGATTAGTAATACCCTCAGTGATCATCTTCCAGATTCTGCTGGATCTCGACCCAGCAACCAGTAGCCAGGGCGTTTTTCGATACCGGCCCCGCTGCCTGCAGTTCAGCAACCGTTGAACTCTGCACCAAATCCGATTAAGCCGCGCTTGACGTGTTACGCAGCATACTAACGTCCACGAAACCAATGGCTGCCGAGTCCTACGGTGAGGTCGATGATGTCATCGAGAGTGGTAAAATCGATAGCGAAAGCTGCAGGCAGTCCATAGCTTCCGCGACTGTGCCGGAATCGATGGATTGTGATTCGATGAACGACGAAATGGACCAGGAAGGGGAAGATGTGGACACTGGGTGAGTTTCCTTTGGTTTTTGTTCTAGCAACGGAGCCCAAGATGGTTTATCTATGCCGCTTGGGGCTTCTCCCATTTTCTCCCTAGATTCTGCACCAATGAAGCTCAGGGACATCAGATAAACTGCACTCCAGACTGGAGTGAAAATGCTTTATCAGGGAACCACCTGTGGGCGCCATCGTCGGTTTCCGGTGACTGGTGCTATGTCAGCGACAAAGGTTGCACGGTAATCATATGTGGTTGCAGTTATTTGGCTAGATTATAAATCTATATTACATATCTCTCTATTTATCGGTAAAAAAAATAAACCCACCCCTCATTAATGCTCAGAAACAAGGACCTCGCATGAAGTGCGCTGCTTGCAAAATTGTCTCGCATGCCAGCTGCATACAGACACTAATGGGTGGTAGCCAGCCGCAGTGTAAACCTACCTTCCGTGATGTGGGTGTTCGGCAATATCGCGAGCAAACGAGGATAACTCACCACTGGGTCCGTAGGCGTATGGAGAAAGGGAAATGTACGCAGTGTGGAAAGGTATGGGCATCCATGTGCATGTAGTTTTTGAATGACGTATGCTTAATTTAACGGTTGAATTAAACCGAAACGGTAACCGAACTCGCAACCGTTTCCCGTAGTCTCTACAAAATTATTTAAATGGTATTTTCCCCCCAACTTCCCTGATTACTGGAACGCTCTTGGATTGTGACGAATCAACTGTACAAAACGCTGGCACCAAATCAATTCTAACCGATGCTCAAAAAGTCGCTGCAAGCCAAACTGTTCAGCTCGAAGGATGTTGTTGCTGTATCATGCGCCTGGTGTAAAGCCTCCTATCACAGTAAAGATAATTGTTTTAATCCAGAACACATAGGCGAAGAATGTTCGCTCGGTATGTGCAATGCATTGCGCGGGAGCAATCGGTGTAACGGGTGAAGTGGCTTTTTCATGTGTGTGTTTTTTTCCCCCCTAAAGGTACTCACCGTAGCATCGTGGTACCTCCGTCTTGGATTGTGAAGCTGCCACGAAGAGGTAACTTCCAATCATCTTTGCGCAAGGGGCTGCAGAAACGGAAGAAAGTCGAGATACAAACGAAAGTTTCCGACGAATTACGAACCTTCGTGATCAAACCGATTCCGACGGCAAACATCACACCTGTTTTAGTTTTTATCAATCCCAAATCGGGAGGTAATCAGGTAACAAAATCAATCTCGAATCCTGGGTGGCCTGGTTGGTGCTTCTTGATAATCTACTGCCTATTCTGTGAACTCTTGTCGAATAGGGTGCCAAACTATTGAAAAAGTTCCAGTGGCTCTTGAACCCGCGCCAAGTTTTCGATCTCTCCCAGGGTGGGCCTAGAAAGGGGTAAGTTGACGTAGTGTGGACTTTTTGCGAAAACTTTGTACATCTTCGCTACATGCCCGCCCCACGTGTATCCACAGGTTGGAGCTTTTCCGAGAGGTACCGAGGTTGCGTATTCTAGCATGTGGAGGAGATGGTACTGTAGGCTGGGTGCTATCTGTCCTCGACCAAATCAACTGTACTACTGCGCCGGCAGTGGGCGTACTGCCGCTTGGTACTGGCAATGATTTGGCCCGTTCCCTTGGCTGGGGAGGCGTAAGTTTTCTGATGGGAAGAAGAGCAACCCAGAAACAAGTAGATGGTTGTTCCTGTGTGAAAAGCACGCCTTCTAAGGTGTTCCATATAAAAATAGGGATATACTGACGAACCGATTGGACGGATTTTGGAAAACATTGGTACCTCTGATACCGGACTGCTAGACCGCTGGAGTTTGAACGTAACACCCAACACATCCGCGTCTGGCTCTGATGAAGGCATAGACCATCTGCCACTGAATGTGGTGAATAACTATTTCTCACTCGGCGTTGATGCTCACATTGCCTTGGAGTTTCATCAAGCAAGAGGTATAGCGATCATATTTAGAGTACACATCTATTGCTCGATGCTCAATTTTAACGATTTCACACAACAACAGAAGCGCACCCGGAAAAGTTCAATTCTCGGCTACGCAACAAGATGTTCTACGGCCAAGCGGGCGGCAAAGATTTACTAAAGCGCAAGTGGAAAGGTTTGGCCGAGTTCGTATCACTAGAATGCGATGGAAAGGATCTTACACCGAAGCTAAAGGAGCACAAAGTGCACGCTATAGTATTCCTCAACATTCCTTGGTAAGCGAGCTTTCAACGCTTTCGCAATCTCCCGTGGGATGTAAAATGCGGCCAATTCTACATTGTTCCATCTAATCGTTCATTTGCAGCTATGGCGGCGGTACCCACCCATGGAATAAATCAGGAGGCCAGTTCCCTCCGTCTACCGAGGACGGTATGATCGAAGTAGTCGGCCTGACCACGTACCAGTTGCCACTGCTACAGGCCGGCGGCCACGGCACATGCCTTGCCCAATGCAAGTCGGCTACGATCGTCACTTCGAAGACAATACCGATGCAAGTGGACGGTGAAGCATGCAAATTAAAGCCATCCCACATTGAACTGACGCTGCTGAACAAAGCTGTAATGTTGGTGAAGAAAAAGCACGGCAGAACAAATGTCCCGTGAGTATTCTGCCAAAGAAAATAGGATTGCTAGCTCCGGTGGCAGATAATAGATATTGTTCCACTTGGTCACAGATTGGAAAAGCTGGAGCATCTGAACATAAATCTGATAAAGATCATCATGTCAAATTACGAGCAACATCACTACGATAAAGAT
The DNA here is from genome assembly GCA_034621735.1 of Anopheles plumbeus. Classification (NCBI taxonomy): domain Eukaryota; kingdom Metazoa; phylum Arthropoda; class Insecta; order Diptera; family Culicidae; genus Anopheles; species Anopheles plumbeus. The sequence goes on along the minus strand of JAOEFI010015768.1, from coordinate 1,034 downwards.
TTGCTTCGAAAATCGGCAGCAAACTTGGGAAGCCTGGAAGTTCCGGTTACGGATCTCGAACAGGTTCGCGTACTGATCAACAAATATTCCGAGGAGCACCCGGAGGGACCGAAATTGTCTCTAGACTGGAGTTATATTGATTGTAAGTGCGTTGATGCTACTAATCGTACCGCAACTAAAAGTCATAACCAGGATCTTCACCCGAACACCTTCTCCCTACTCTGTTTGAAGAATAATGTTCTGTGTTCATTGTGTATGGTGTTGCAGCTTGTACCGCAGAGCGATTCTTCCGCATCGATCGGGCGCAGGAACATTTGCATTTCATTACCGACATTGCCACAGACTGCGTGTTTGTACTAGAAAAGGAGTGCCCGACGATGCCACAAACGCCCGAGAAAGGACATTGCCAAACACCGGTCACCAAATTACAGTTCAGCGACCAGGATTTACGTAACAAGAGTACCTCCCCGCCGCCTAGCGAGAATCTTCGCCGCCCTGCTCCGTCCGGACAAGCAGGTTCAGACAGGCTCAACATCTCAGTGGAAGACGCCCCAGCAAGTGAGAGTAGACGTTGAGCGTTGACGATATCCTAACTTTAATGGTTAAACTGTCAAACTCATGTTGCTGTTGCAGATCCTCATGAACTACAAAGACGTTACAGTGTTCCCAGTCCAGAAGCTCATGACGAATCTACCGATACCTATGGAAACTTCCGGAGCCTGGATGAAGTGGTTAATTTTAAAAGGTATGATAGAAAAGCCATCCATGTACCAACACTATTTCTCCGTTGTTTTTTTTTCCTGTCATTTGTTTTACGCTGTGTGGTTCTCTGTGGTTGTGATGAAGGAATATGAATGGCAAACGGCTGGGAGCGGAATAAAACAAGCGACTAATTCAAGACACACACATACCAGAAATTGATACTCTTCCTCCTTCTATTTGTAGCTTCCACGAACGATTGTTTGGGCTCAATGAAGACGCGTTTGGCTTCAGGTGACTATACTTTTGAACCAGCTTCTTTTGCCCAAACTTCG
>JAOEFI010015767.1:0-10277 GCA_034621735.1 Anopheles plumbeus | reverse complement strand
AACTTAATGTTTCATACAACTAAAACAAGATATAAGTTATCCAGATTGGACAGATTTTGCTGCCACGTCCAATCTGAAGTTCTGAAAACGATGCCGAACGTCCTTTCTATTCCGACTTAAAGCTGAAGAAACTTCTGCCGATGTTATATTGGTTTCTTCTTGCTCTCCAATCCAATAAAATAAACCACCCTCGGCAGCAGTCGCTCATTAATATCTACCGTTCCGAAAGCCCGCGCGTGCTTCCACCGTTGCTTCGGTGTGGCGTCGATCCGGTCGCAGGAGTGGCAAACGATAGCATCGCCGATAGTGGGCCTCCGCGGGCGCCAAGATGTGCAATCTCTTACCGCGGTGGCATTTTGCCGAGTGGCATTCACCGGTTTCATCTGATTTCGTCACCACGTACGAAGATCTGCAGCCGGCAAGAAGCGAACGGGGAGGGAGGTGGTGTAGGAAGTGGCCTCGGCTTCGAAGATGCGTCGAAGAAACGCCAGTCGGCCCGAACCGCCTTCCAGATCACGGAGCCGCAAAAGGAACAGCTGATTGCGTGTTCGTGCGGGTGAATTTAAATTAAATTAAAATTGGCTTCCTTTCGATTCTAGCGGGTGGCAGGTAAGACGTTTCCATTTCAACGCCCGGCGGATACAAAGTACACTCGAAGGCCTCCGGTGCAGATGCCGTTGATTCGTCCAGAAGTTAACCCTTGATCACGCACCTCCCCCCCTCCCCCTCCCCCTCACCGCGCCCTTTCATTTGCATGCCACCCGACTAATTGTGGACCGATTGATTGGCCGTTTTGCGGGTGCTGCTTATTTATTATTACGCTTCTCGGCCCGCTGGACGTCAGTAAGGTGTCGTAAGCTTTGTTTGCCGGGCGGTGTGGCTCTATTTATGACCCGGAAGCGCCGTGCTGCCACCCGGACATGTTGCTGAATATGTCGCTAAAAGTATAATAAAACATTGACGACGTTGCTGGCGACGAACGAAGCGACATGGCAGGTGACTCCGTACGGGCGGAATGACAAATGAGCCGCCGATTGTACCGCCCATCATTCGCTGATGAAGACATGAAATGGCAAACTCCTGTACCAGTTGTAACAGTCTCAGCACGCAATCTGTCGTGAAGGAATGGGTGCTTATCGATCGGCTGCCTACTATTCTACTACAGTATGTGTCGGTATGTAGCATATCATTATTTATTGATTAAACGCTACAAACATGTTTCTTTTTGTATAAGTAATTGTTTTTAATTAACATTCGCAATCACCCATTCCTACATTTAGCATCAGTTGAAAATTCTATTACGTTAAAAAAGTGAACCTTTATTAAATGATCAGTTAGCACGAACTGAATTTTGTTGAATGCGAAACCAATACCAGAAAAGTTTGCCCCGTTGAGCTGGTTTTTGTTTAGAGATTATAATTGTGGCAAGTTATTTCTATAGCCACGAGTGCATAGATAATTTATTTCTATTTTGAAAACCTCAAATAGTTGCTACAGTTGGATTTTTAATTATTCCTAAAAAAAAGTTAGAAACAAAATTATTAGAGACTCAATGAGTCCGCTTGAAGTTTCGCACAGAGGGCTGAAATAGAACAGCGAATGATCCAGGTTTGGCTATTTTTAGCTGGTGTTTGAATGTATCCACCGTGCAATGGGACAATGTAAGGCCCCTTCCAGTGTAACACTGAATAATTCATATCCAAATTATGGTGCTTAATTATTTATTTTCCCCCGCTAGTTCGACGCCCGTTTGATGGCGGCGCTGGTGGAAATGGAAAACGTCAGTTACATATGTCTGAAGGTGTGTAATATTTCATCACGACACCCACCAGGCCGTGGCCTCCCACTACCCAGTCGGATGTGTGGGTATATTTTGACATCCGACCTCGGGCAAGCAGTCAATCAATGGGGAGGAAAGAAAAAAAGAGACATGTAAAAGCCAAACGAATCATTTTCCCACCGCTCTGCGGGCAATCGATATTGAATAATTTCATAATCTGACCACCGCCCGAAGTGGTGGACCGCGTGGTGGTGATGGCTGTGGTGGCCAGCAAGCGGACGGAACCCGCAGTATACTTCCTTCCCGGCCGGTGTCTGTTGGGGTGGAAAAGCGTCAAAACGAATCAAAGTTTTCCCCCAGAATGACCACAGGGCATTATGCCGGGTCCAGGGTTCAGGCAAGCGCAGAGGACGGGCAGGAGAGATGTTGAAATGACTTTTCCGTTTCATTCGTTTTCCGGCATGCCGTCGTCACCGCCGTCCGGCTCCGTTCCCGGTCCGCCTTCCCGCGAAACGGATTACGCGGCATTAGCATACGAAAGCGCCAACCGCAATCTCCGAGAACCGGGCTAGATGTCGACCGACTGCATGATGGGTCCCACCGCCCTTCCCCGCTCCGTCCCATCGTCCCATCGCTACGGTGGTCGATTGGCAGTGTTCGAACCACCTCGGGCCAGGCGATTCCTGGAAGCCGAACGCGCATCGGGAAACTCGTGGCGGGGAAGCGGTTTAATGGGTTCTATCAATTCTAATTCTTACGTAACTACGACGTCGTTGTTCAACCACACGCGACACAGCAGCAGCCTCTTCCGCACTTCCTGCGCCCCGTACACTAACACACACTAGCTCAAGGCCACCGGGAGGAGGGTGCGAATACGAGAATTCCAAGCCTGAGACCACATTCCGCCGCGCGTGGATCGATTTTTTCCCCCGTCCTGCGACGACGACGACGACGGACGAAATCGAGCGATAATTGGCAGTTTTCTGTGTCCGGAAAACAGGATAATAACCGCACGCCCGGCGGCTTAGCGTGGGCCAGAAGGTGACCGGACCGGTAGGACCTGTCACGACCCCCCGGCTGCCAGGACGAAAGCTTCGCCAGGAGCCGCGAGTTATGAAGTCATGAAATAGTAAACGACCCAAAGGTGCAAAGGATCGGCCGGTTTGGAAGGATCCGCCAGGTCGCCAGGGGTCGAACATAATATCGAACTAGTTGCGAGCTGACGGCGGGATTACGAGCGTCATCCATACTTTTACGATTGACAATCGGACGGAGCGGCGGGGGGTGCGGGCGGATAAATCTTGCCGCACCGGACACAAGCCGGGAATATTATTGACGATACATTCGCCGTGTGCGGCTAGGGCATGTTTACGTGAGCGGGACTGATCGCATCGTAAACATGGCCCAGATTTAGGATTACCAGTTACCTTAGCCGTTACTAGTTACAAAGTAGAAGAGGCGATAAATCCATCGCTCCGAACGACGGGACGAATAGGGGATTTGGTATTCATCTTACTAACAATATGTTACACTAGTTTGTGTCCGATATTCCCGAAGCAAAAATGCATGCAGAAATGTATGCAAGATGCATAAAAGTATGTGGTTTAGCTTAGGCTTTCAATATTCTATATTAGTGGCGAAGCTAAAGGCGGGACGGTATGTAGCTTCGAAGAAATTACTTGCGAAATTTCGAAATGCTTCACATCAAGGAACGATTTTTCCCGTCTATTTCGCTCACTCGCCTTTCGCGTTCTTCTGGCGAATAAAAGTGGTTATACTTATCCACTAATATATATTTGATAACATGTTTAGATCCCATATTTTAACTCGGGTAAATCATCTATCGGGTGCTCATCATAAGGCACCCATTAGGCGCCATACGTATTCGACCCAAATCGACGATCGCTGATTGGCTGATTTGGTTTATAGGGGAGAATTGTGCTACCTGATCCATCGCCATACTTCCCTGATGTAAAACAGCCATGTTTCTGATTTTGCTGCAGCCCGAGCGAATCGAGCGTGTTGGGCGAGAGAAACAGAAGGACAGAACAGAAACAGAGGTAGAAGCAAAGTAAATTAAATTAGTTTTAAAATGTTTGAAAAACAATTAAAGTGAAAGAACTAGATCATCGCATCGTATGCACTTTAGGATAGGTCGAACAACGATTGCGAAACGGTAAATTGGTTTCCAAATATCCTTTCGCACAAGAACCATCTACGGACACCTTTCATGCCAATACGGAGAAAAGATAGTTAACCACGCTGTAGCTTGTAGCGCATGTACAGCCTAGTTTGTTTAAATATACCGACGAGAACCTTACTTCATGGGACCGCGTCATCAATTTGTCACCATCTTCAAAACGGATGCAAGCTTAATATACAACTATAAAATGGCTAATGGTCAAGGTGATTTCCGTGCTGCATAAAACACCATCTTGTGAGACAAAGGAAGGCATTCATTAGTTTTTCGCCAAACGTGGCTAGCGTACAAAGGCTCGGTGGTACAAGTTGTCGCTTCGGTCTCGAGCAAACCCGAAACAAATCCAGTGTGGAATATATAATTTTTTGCTAATTTTCCACTTCCACTTAGTGGAGCTTTACGACCGAAACGAGCAGTAGTAGCTTATTTCGCATTTTTTTTTCTGTTCACCACTGCTTTATGAATTTAAATTCAGCAAAAATAATTACCGGTTTACGGTCATTGTAATTTGTGTCAATAACTTAACAAAACGGTGTATGGTATACTGTATGACTCAACAATAAGTGTAGAAGAGGGTGGTAGATTTCAAGGGCAAACAAAAAACTTCCAACCAAGTTCTATATTTTTCCCACAGAATAAACTCTAACTCAACTTTAACACAAAACCAGTAGCGCGAAATTTAATTACATTAAAAAATGCGCCATATGCTGGGCTGTAGGCTTGGATAAGCTGCACTGCCCATCTGATGCGTAGATAAAGTTTCCCGCATCCGAAAATCACCAACAACCGAGCCGGCTGGCGTCTATCGCTTCGGAAGTAATGCAATTTGTCATCAGCTGCATCTTCCCCGCCGCACGCGTACCTCACTCCCCGGGCCGTGCATATGTGCTCCATTCCCTTGGGTGATTTATTTTCGCAATATCTTCCTCCACTGTACAAACTGCAGCAAGAGCCTTCGCGCAGTGGGAAAGGGAGAAGGAAAGCCCAAAGCTTTTCCTGTTCCACACTGGGGAGAGCGAGAGGGGCGAGAATGGGAAAACCCAGCTAAGCTATGCCTCCGCGGCGCGTTGGTCTTGACATTTTTTCGACCCCAAAAACCCGAAAAAGACCGACCTTTTTCCCGCGGGGACCTACAGACGCTACCCCGGGGGAGCGGAGGGAATTTGGTTCCTGGGCGCCCCACGGGTGGAAAATCGAACTGCAGTGCGAACGGGCCATATTTCATCGGCAGCACGAAAGCATCACGAAACATCCGGCCGCAAAACCGAAGGCAGGCGGCCGGGCAGACCCCCTCCGCTAGACGGAGTGCGGAATTTTCCGCGGAATTTGCATGCATTCAATAAATTTCGTGCTGCATCGTGCTGGCCTTTCGCTGGCCGGGGCACTCCATCGCTGCGGATATCGCTGACCGTGGACTCGAACGGCGGACGTGCAGCGAGTTCGCGGATAACATTTTCGGTTTACATCTACCACGAAGGTCGGCCGGCCGTCCGTCCGAAAATCGGCGATATAAAACCATCTATCCGGAAAGTGCGATGATGATTGCTGGCCGTGCACGGAATCAAACGCGCGGGAAACGTCCACTTCCTGCCATTGTGTGTTGCACTTTCCATTGGATTTGACCATCGGTTTGGACAGCGACACCAAAAAAACCCTGCCCCACATCCACCGGCAGCTGTCCTCGTTCTGTCCCTTCACTTCACTTGGCGAATGGAGGACCAGAAAATTCGGGTTGCCGGGTGCGTCCCAACCCCACTCGGTCCAGGGTGACATGATGTGGTAAGTTATGCCAAGTATGCCAAAAAATCATTTAAACGACGTACATTAATGTGGGGGGTAAAAGGGGGGCTTTTTTCGCACTAAAGTATAACTAAAATAGAACCGTTTTCATTCACCTTCCGTCGCCTTAGAGCAAAGGTCACTCCGAAGAACATCCGCGAACCTCGCCCCTTTGGCCGGACTGGTTCTATTTGGGTCAAGAATTTAGACCACACCGGTAGAAAGTGTGCGAAGCCTTTTCCGACACCCGGGAAAGGTATTTCAGGGCGCCCATTTCCCTCGTTCATTCTAGCGCCAAATAAAATGGAAATGAATAACGAAACCAACAAAAAAAAAACACACACCTGGAGGAAATGATGGCCGTTTTCCTAGTGACCGGTTGCTCCAGCGAAAAATACAATTACGTGTGCCATTCATATTATAATCGTGTTTTTTTTTGTTGCTTGCCTTCGCTCGCCGCGCATTGAAATATTCCGTTGAATGTGGAAATGGCGTTTTTCCGACCTCCGTCTGTTACAAATCACGCGAGGCACAATGGGCGCGAAATATGAATTTAGAAGAATGGCAAATTTCACGCTGGCCGAAAAATAACGAGCAATTTAGGGCATGCGTTGGGCGGAGGGCGTTGGTATGTGTTGAAGCTCACGTTTGGTCCGAGCACCGGAACTGGCTGGAGGAGTGGTATGATGGTTTTTCTTTTTGGCGTAGTTCTAAAATAAATGATGATGGTTTTTCACGAGCATTGTAAAATTTTACCATTTAAATTATTTCCTCCGTTTTCAAAGACATGTTTATCCGTTTATTTCGAGGACGAACTAACAAAAAAATAATGTGAGGAATCAACCATATTTGACGTGAAATTTAATAAGGGCTCAGTAATTTAGCCGTATTCAATGGCAAACTTTTTTTTTAAATCCTTAAAGATTATTATTTCATCATTTCTATAAATTGAAATGTCATACTTCTATAAACCACAAAGTTCAATCGAATAAGACCGCACAACAATCTGCTTCTGATGTCCACAATCTTCATAAAAACCGAAGAAATATATTAATCAACTCCAATCGATGTTTTCCGTTGTCGGAGCTCATAAACTTCTTGTTCGATGTAGCATGTTATTTATTTCCGAATATAAATATCGGTCGTTGTTTCTTGTTCTCCTCCACTACCTCCAGAGCCACTGCTTCGAAGCAAACATAAATAATCGATTTTGACCAACAAACAGAGCAAAAACAAAAAAAAGGACAAGTGTAGCCAATGCTACTTTTGTTATTAGCCAGCAATGTTGGCAGCACGAGCCACAACACAGAAATCAAATCACAGCCGCACACTCCAATCGAAACCACACTCTGCCAAAGTAGAACCACCTGCACGTCACTGTACCGCTCGCCCCGCCGGGTTTCACCCGCCCGACCGCACACCCAAAACCGCATCACGAGCCACCCACTCGCCGCCCGAATGCACCACACTGCAGTACCTCTGGCACAAGTGCGGCGGTGCAGGGTGCAACAATAACGTGCCAGTACAACCGGTCGGTTCCGTGGTGGTGGAGGAAGTTTCCGTGCCTTCCCATTCCACCCCCGGGGTCCGGTCCCTTCCCGCCCCTTTCTTGAACGCACCAGCGGGCACGCCACGAGCGGGTCGTTTGTTTTTAGTGTCATTGCCAGAGAGATCCTGCGGCCGTCCAAGGGGTGAGGAGGAGAGACCAAGGGGGAGAGGAGGCCCATGGATCCCGAATGGTCGGTCGGATGGAGCGGTAGTGCAGATGAGACTCCGGCAAAATAGAATTAAAAAGCTGGCAAGAAACCGGTTTCACCTTTGCTGCACGATTCGCGCTCAAAGTCAAAGAACAAATCAAACTCAGCGTTTACCGGTTCCGACCGGCTCTCCCGATGTCCTTTCCTCCCCCTCGGGGTCCCTGATCCGGTCCGCCAGTGTAGTGTAGGCGCCTGCTAGTGCGAGTGCTTCGGAGTGCCCCGCTGGCGGAACTGCAGTCGAAAACATCCATCGACATCCAGCGCACGCAGGCCAATAGGCCGCGATTGATTTTCGCCTTCTTCGCGCCGGAAGAAAATGAAGTGATTTCGCTTTCTTGGACTAGGGAGCTACGATGGGCAGAGAGGCCGCTCTGGAGATGATTCGGCAGGTTGCGCGAACTCGGGAGGCAGTCAACCAACAACAGGTCGTAAAGGTCGGCCGAAGTGAAGGGGACCGACCGAGTGTCATCATCTTCGGTGCTCGGAAGATTACATCCACGAGCGAGTAGGACGGAATGGATGCAGGGAGCGTCATTAGTCGAATCTTCTACGGTTTGGTACTGGTTTGGCAGAATATCATCGAACAGAGACTCAAGAACGTACAGGCCTCAAACACGGCGTACGTATGCTGGTGAGGTAAACAACGTGTAGTTGGATGATGACGTTCTGCAGGTTACACAGAACTGGAGGCCTGGAGGAGCAAGAAAAAACAAATGTCTCGAAACCCTCGATGCTCAACATGCCGGCACTTCATCTTCAACAAATCTGCGCTGGTACACAGGTACGCTGGTACTTCCTCCCGCCGTGGGCTCGACGACGACAACGAAGACGACGACGCCTCGTTCAGGGACGCGTGACCCGGCAGCTACTCAATCATCCATCTTCGGCCGTACCTCCGATGCGGGGCCAATCACTTCAATCACACAGATCAAACATCCGCACGTCATAACTGGCAATGACCCTCAAGGGGTGCGTCATGCTGCAGACCCGTCGACTCCTCGCAGTCTGCCAGATTGACGTCGCATCGAAGCGAGGCGCCGCAGATAGGAAACGTGTGCCGCTTTTCGGAAACCTGCCCATTCTTTTCGCCATCCAATCTTTTAAGATATAGTTGGTGGAGGTCGTAAGGAAAAGCGAAAACTTTCCTTCCAACATGTGTTATCACTGGATGGGATAAAGAGTTAGTGGTTCAAGTGTGCAGCTGGGACCTCTCGGGTCCGAGCAAGCAGCGCACTCCGACGAACCCTGCTGGGTTGTTGTTTGGGAATGATATTAAAAATTTATAAAGATTCCAGTGACATCAGCAACGATGAGAGATGTTGCACACAGACACACACACAAAGAGTGCACATGCTCCGACGATGGCAGCATGCCGCTGTCTACGGATAGTGAGAATGGCTCGCTAGACCTGCTGTTGCTTTACCCTTTACCTTTTTTTTTGGTCCGAGTACCAACTTTTATCCTTTCGTACGATGTGTACGAACACCTTGTAGTAAAATCACCCTAAAGCACTTTTCTTTGTCCTCTAGTGCACTTATAACTGGCAAGAAGAAAAAAGAGAGAGAAACCACCACCCGCCCCCACTCGCTTGAGACTCCCCTGACGTCCGCTTTCACCAAATCTGCCATTAAAAAAGGATCAACCGGGACCCTAGGGGGCACGGAGTCCGCCACTATCCCGCCCCAAGTGACAGAACATTCTTGTGAGGGTAGAACAACGCTTGGACGTCGGTACAACTGCACGTCTCCGGCCACGGTCGCCCTCGCTCCTTGATACCTACTACTACTACTACTTGATATTCACATGCTTTTTTGTTGTCTTCCCTTTACCCAGTTTACTTTTTCAGATAACATTTTCGTTCTACTCCCACCCGGGGCCGGTGGAAGCTCTGGCTTCCTTTTCCCACTTTGTATTTCATTTACACCACAAGACTTGATCAAAATGGAAAGTTCGCCGACAAGTGTCTGTGCGGGGAGGGGAGGGTAGGGGCGGCCAGGGAACAGTTCAAATATTTACAATGCTACAGAGCAATATGGCGCACTAGCGCAGTAGTAGTAGTAGTCTGTGCCAGCAGTTTGATTGATGATGAATTTTGGAGGTGAATAGCAAAAAAAAAATGAAAAACATCCTGCCAGGGTCTACATCTTGGCTGGCAGACGGTGTTTATCGACTTTCTTTGAAGATAGGAGGGTGGAAAAATTGGTAAATTGTTCCTCAGTAAAATAAAAGTTAAAGAAAATAAATAACTTACAGGGATGCTAGAGATGAATGTGTTAAAGAAAGGCTGCACTATCGGAAATCTTCCGCGCACTCAATTGCTTTTAATTTCCATTAAGATATGCTCTCTTGTTCTAGTTCATAATCTTTACTGGAGTTCACCGAACATCCAATTATTAGGAATAAGCACAAAACAGCGGAAGAAATTCTGGAAAATTTACATAAAAACCAACATTTATCATAGGAAGTAGATTGCTCTATTTATAGTTAACCTTTGGGAATGTAATCATGACTTAAACAAACTCCACAGGAAAGAGTTGGAGACTTTCTATCCGTCCCCGTCTATTGCATGCGGGTTGTGCTGGAAGTCCGCCACGTTGTTTATGTTCCGGACATGTTCATACACTTCCCCGAACCCAGCAGCTCAGCGGGAGGATTTGTTTGGATCGAACCTTCAAACACCGGTAGTACACATTAAACTACATTCGTACACTTCAGAATAGACTCACGATACCAAATGAACAAATTAAACTACATTCGTACA
>JAOEFI010015764.1:0-10293 GCA_034621735.1 Anopheles plumbeus | reverse complement strand
CCACCTCCCGCTGCTCTCGCTGGCGCTGGGAAAACCACGCAGCCAGGGGCGGAAGTCGCGTGAGGGTGGAAGGGGGAGGGGAGGAGAAGCAACCATGCAGCTTCCACGATTCGGAGCGCGCGATAACATCAACCGACGAAACATTTATGTCGAACCCGCGAACCCTCCCAGCCGCCCAGTTTCCCACCCTCAACCGCAGCCGGGGATTAAAAAACCCCACAGAGATGAAAAAAGCCCCGCCTGACGCCGGCAGCGGCAGGCTTCCCCTCTTTACCTTGCACGTCTGGAAAAACGCCCCGATGGGGTTGATCGGTTGTAGCTGCATGCTGGTGCGCTTCTTCGTACGCCTTGCGTCCGTGTGTGTGGGTGGTCCGAGGTTGACCCCACCGCCCCCGCGGGGGTTGGACGGGTGGGAGGAGGGGGTTGCGTCGACGCGGACGAACGATCGGTCAGCCCTGGGGAAGCTGGCGGCGTCGCTCGTTCGCTTCCATCGATCGCCGATGGGGATGCTGTTGCAATGTGGTTGGTTGCGGGGCCAGGGGGTGTGGGAAATTTTCCTCCACCCGCGGCGATCACAGACCGCACCGCTGGCCGACTTTCGGCGAGCCCCACGTGTCGATCGGTGCAAGGATCGTTTGATGGACGGTGTCACTGTTTTGTAAGTGTTTTTCTTTTCCTTTTATATAATTTGTACTCCTCGCGTTGCTGCACTGCTGATGTTCGGCCAACCAACACTGGCACCGGTGCACCACTACCGCCGTGCGGGTGCGCACGCACACGCCATCTTGGAATTGGCTAGCGGAGATTTTCCCTCGATCTCGAAGGCGATCGAAAACAATAGTTGGCACCAACGGGAAGATCAACACTCCGCTGCGTGGCGGAGGAAGAAGCCCGGGGGTGACCGGACGGGCAGAAAAAGTACTAGACGAAACAATAAATGTCGTTACACGGCCCGGCTGGGTGCGCATTTGCCGCACTCCTTCGCCCCGCGCGTCGGCCCCTTCGGCGAAAGGCGAAAGGTGAAACTCTTAGACTGCCGGCACTTCACTCGCACTCACTTCCGTCACACGCTTCGCCTCCGCTCCTTGCAATAGGAACTCTTATTTCGGGGCTTTATTTCGGTTGTCCACTGGTGTACTGCCGTCCGTCGTGGTTTGCCCCGCCTCGGACGATACTGTTTTTATTCTACGCTTTTTCTCGTATTTTCATTTGACTGGCGGAGACGTTTGATTGATGCGGCCGAGTTGCTTCCCCCCTAGGTGCGTTCGGAAGACGGTCCCCTTTTTTTACGCAACGGTGCCTCTTCCCGTACGCACTTGCTTCACTAGTACGCCACCACCATCACCCCGGGGAGCCTTCACCTTTATGCCGCGATTTTATTATTCCAGTAGTTTTCTTCTTCGTCTTGGCAGTCGCCCTGGTTTTCCTACTCTTCTGATCGGTGCTGGGCGACCCCGGTGATCACTTTGGTTCGTTTGTTCGTCTATTAGCGTCGGTCTGTTTACGATCGAACGCCAATTCGGCCAACGACGGTTTTATGCAAAACCTTTGCTTCGCGGGTGCTGCCGGTTGCCTACACGCAGGCGCACCGATCGGCGAACGATCAGAACACGCGAGTCGCAGCACAGCGCGCACACAGCAAGCCGACGCGGAATACAGGCCGCGCACGCACCTGTACACACACACACACACACACATATACACGCTCGTGGCGTCTGGCGATCTCGGCACGAAGTTTGCCTTAAAAATGGTGCAGCTCGCTAGAAACACGTCCTGAGATCGTGTGGACCGGCACGGTACTGAAGACCGGACCGGGCGAGCGCACCGACGCGAGCTCCCGAGAGCGATCGCTTCGTTGCTGCTCGGTCGCACGCTCGCCGGAGCGGCGAAAGAAAAGAAGAAACGCAGAAAGGCAGCAGCAGAACGGTGGGCAAAATAGGAAAACGCCGAGCAGCGAAGGCAAAGAGCCAGCTTGACGAAGAGAACGCACAAAACGAACGAAAGACACGTGCAGAGAGAGAGAGAGAGAGAGAGAGAGAGAGAGAGAGAGATAGAGAGAAAGAGGAAGGAAGAGAGGGAATGGAATAAAGAGGTGGAAAAGGGAAGGAAAGCAAGACATGGAGAGCGTCGAGAAGACAGAGCCCGCGCAGCCAAGAAAGGTAACACTTCGCATCTCTCAAGACCAACCGACCAAAGGCGCGGGTCAGTGGGTGGAAGGGCGGGCGGGGGCGGAGGAGAAGCAGTAGTAGTAAAGGTAGATGTGGAGAAAAAAATAAAATAAAAAGACGAAAAACAACATTATGCTCGCTCTCGGCGTTAGACGGCGTCTTTTGTGAAGCTATGAGGCTTTACATGTTATGCTATGCTGCAGCGAGGTCAGGAGGCTATAGGGGCCGAGTTTTGTGGGTGGGGGGAGGGTATGCGTGGTACGGGCTGCGGCTGGCGTTCGTTCCTCGCCAGCGAGTGGAAAAGCAAAAGTCTGCAAACCACGCGAAACCCGCCGGAATCGCTTCAAATTGGGCGGGCTCGACAAGAAAAGCACAGGAATCCCCTCCATCCTGGATCCTGGGCTCGCGGAAAGGCACGGCGGTAGTACGCGGCGTGTGCTACAAGCGGGGACCAACGCCGAAACCTGCGCTCGTAAAACTCCGACCGAAACGAGACACGGCGCACGGCAGCATCGTTTTCCAGCTGCATTCTATGCTGCATCGTTTGGAGCCCAATATATCCCTTAACCAGCATACACACACACACACACACACATACGAGGCGTCGCGAAACACACGCCAATATCTGGCCCTTTCGGAAGAAGGGCTGACGTCGAAAAACAGAAGATAACAAAACAAGTCTGTCCATCCGTAAAGGGTTCGTAAACCTTTCGTCCCGCAACGCTGCTGCCCCGTCGGTCCTCTAGTCCACCCCCGGAAAGGGCTGCCATAGCGCGCAGCCTCCGGAACATCCCGCTCGCTCCGGTGGCGCGTGATTGGGGGGGGGGTGGCGGCTGGCATGGGGTGGACCCGGGCGAGCCCCAAAACAGCTTGCGCACGCGAGAACAGATCTGTTTCTTTTTTCTTTCTTTTTTCTTGTTGCTGTTTTCTTTCTTCACGGAGGCAGCACGTGAAGTGAAGAAGTTGAGCGTTCGCGGGGAGTCTCGAGTAAGCTGCCGTTAAGTCGTTTGCACGACCGCGATAAGATCTAGCGTCTGCTGGCTTGTGTATATATGCGCTCCGAAAGAGCGTGGCAGGCAGGCAGGCAGGCAGGGGATCGGCGCGGGGGGAGGGTGCTCCCAAAGCTCCCAAAGCGTTACAGCCGGGTTCCGTTCTTCGAAGAATCCGAGCGAAGGCGACGATAAAGGAACGCGTGGAAGAAAAGGAAACAAGTGAAGGGGGACGAGGGAGCCGAACCCGGGGTGCGGTGCGGCAGGGTGCAACTTGTTTTCCACCTGCCTCGGGTCACGCTTCCCGAGCTTGCGACACGCTCTCCCCGCTAAAGCTTCCCCCGTCGGGTCGCCCTCCCCCTAATCGAAGGGTTTAATTGTCTTTTCCCTTTTGCGCTTACACCACACACAAACACCCTCTCTCTTTCTCTCTCTCTCTCTCTCTGCCACCAGCGGTTCTGCGGTATTGGTGATGTCCTGGACCAGGACGTGCAAGTGTTGGTGCCCATTAGATGGCAGCCATTGTCCAGCGCAACCAGAGGGCTGCCTTCTCGCGGATAAAGCTCGGCGTGTACACAAAGTGCCGCTGACCGGGAACAACAAGAAGGCGGCAGGCAGCGGACGGGGAAGAAGAGGAAGGGACGGCCGGTGCGGCATCAGGCGGAGGGTGGGCTAAGCGTAGGAAATTTAAAGGTGAAAACCCGAAACAAAGAGAGCGAGCGAGAAAGGGATCAGATATAGCGAAGCAGAAGGGGAAGGGCCCGGGAGGGAGGGTACACGCGGGGGTGTGTGCGGCGTGCGGGTAATGCGGCGACCCACCGCAGCAGGGTGAGTACGATCGATCTCGCCGCGGAGAAGTACGAAGTAAGCAATTCAAACGCGTCCAAGATCACCCAAGACACGAACCACGGGCGAAACTTAAAATGGAAGCGTTCGTCTCCCTCCAGTCTGTTACTTCGAGCCAGGGCCGCAGTACCGTGCAGCTGTACAGCCAACTTCACAGCTAGCTTCTTGGCGAACTCGTTCCTTGGTGGGAGCGGCCGGCGCTGGGCTTGGGCCCATGTTTTCTTTACGGGTTTTTTGGCGCCAGTTTTTTCTCAAACTCTGCTTTGGGGCTAGTGTTTTTTGGATCATTGCTCTCTCTCTCTCCGATGGAGCCCAAAATCCATTCTACCCCCCCTCACTAGAAGGGGGTGGAAAAAGCGGCGTCCACCGTCCGCATCTCGCCCCCCCCCCCCCCCACCTCCACCCCCTAGAGGCCTATCCAGTGACCCTAATCGAACTGGCAGTAGAAAGCTAGGAATGCCTCAAACCGCAAGCCTATGACCCTGTTATCCCCTCCCGTGCTCCCAAAAGGGGGGCGGGTGCGGTACGAGGGATGGGGATGTGGAGAGTGGGATTAAACTCACACTGACGCATAGGCGCATCGGGCGAACGCGTGCGGGCCTCGCAAACTTCGTCGACCGATGCTGGAGCGAGAGGGCCCACAACACAACAGCAGCCCGGGAGCCTTTTAAATCGCTGGATGGAAGAGGGGGAGGGGGAGGGTGAAGGAGGAGGGTTGCTGTATGCGAGAGCAAACGAGGGAGAAGACGAGGATCACGGGTGAGACAACGCGGAGATGTGGCGTTATAATGTTCGACTCACGCGCGTGCTGGTGAGTGCTGGTGAGTCGCCCCGAAGAGAGAGCGAGAGAAAGAGAAAGAGAGGAGGGAGGGGAGGGTGGCGAGGGACTTTCAGGGTATGCTGGGATGGAAGCCTCTCCTAAGAAAGCTCCACGGAAAGGGCAGCATCTCCCGAACACATACACTCGCGCACTCGCGCACACACCCGTACCGTCCCTTCTCCCTGTTCCTCCCAAACGGCTATACTTATTGGTTTCCGTTTTTCCTCTACTCCACCTCCCAGCAGCTCCAGCCGCCCTCCCCCCACAAAGAATCGTACGTGGAGCGCTGAAGGGAAATGGAAACGCGCGAAAACGGCGTCCAATAATTAAAATACCTTCTTTTAAATCGCACACCCCTCGCCAACTGGAGTCGTACAGGGGGGGAGGGGGTGGCGGTGTGGAGGGGACATCATCGGGTGGGTTTCTGTGGCACACGCCCAAAAGCGCCCTGCCAGCCAGCCGAAGTCCGCGGGGGGATTTGCGTTCGAGATTACGCCGGACTGGTTTCGCCTCTAAGGGTGTAAGGTCCTAAGGGAGGTCGAAAAAAAAGGGAAGCAATGGCTAGAACGGCCGAAACCGGTTACAGCTGTGCGCGCGCGTACAGTTTTCCACACTCCTCCAAACCATTTTACTGCAGTCCGTTGGAGAAAACCTGCAGTTTCGGTGTCCAAGTAAAGTTTAGCGTTTTAACGTAATTTTGAAGCGTTTTCCCAGTCTTTCCACAACCAGAAAATGGGGGAAACGACCAGGTACCGGCTCCACCGTTGCGAGAAACCCGCTGGGAGATAACTCCAGCAACCATCTTCAAGTGACTTTTTCCAGTTTTCCACCAGGAAGGTTTCCGCCCGGCCTACAAATGCTGCCCCACGCTGTAACCGCCCATTATCGGTCACCGGAAGGGGAGGGGAGGGGGAGGGGAGATAGGGTGCCTGGTGGCCACCACCGTTAGGGCTAGCAGAAACTTCCTGTCGTTGACCGATCGTTCGTCCCAAACCCACAATCAAGCGCGTAGTAGCATCGTAGAGAACCAGAAGCGTCCCCAGAAGCGACACACAACAGTACACACACACACACACACGTCTTCTTCTTCTTCTTCTCCCGTCCGCTCCGGCAGGAACCGGCTCCCCGGCGGAACTGGTCCATCTCCGCGGAGGTTCCTTTCCCGCCCAGCGTCCACCTCACGGGGGTGTTGGTCGGGGGTGGTCGGGGGTGGTGGTTCGAAGTTCGAAGTGGCGCAAGCCAGCAGGACACGCGCGCTCTACCGGCCATTACCACGCCCCGGTTGCGCCCCGGTCCATCCTGCGGAATCGTATTTGCGGACAGAAAACCCCTAGCAAACAACATCAATCCGGGATCGCAAACACGCCACCCACCCTGTCAACCACAGACGGCTGGCTATAAACATTGCGCCTTTAATTTCCTCGCATTAAGGGCGCCGAGAGCAAGCAGAAACAATCCAGGGTGCGCCCTTCCATTAACAGGTGGCTGCAAAGCAAATGTTGTGTTGACACCAACAGCCATCGGCCATTGATGGCCCGACCGAACAATGGAAGGATTCATTCGCGCCAACCGTTTCCGCAAGGAGTCCCGTTTCAGGATCGATGCCTGGGTGGGCCCGATCAAACACTATTTGCCTACACTATTACCTCGACCACACCGCTGGAGTGTTTGCCCAATGCGCATGAGCTAGAAGGTTGCTGGAAAACGCGGAGATTCGCGGGATGCAGGAGTTGCAGGAGCAGGAGTTGGCTAGAGCGACCTCGAGGGACTTTGTATTCAGAGGCGGATTAGGGGCCTCAAGCAGCTCTGGTTGGAGGCCCTTGAATACATAAAAACGTGTAAGCATTGTGTCGCATGTGTACTGTTGTTGTTCGCTGGCTACAAAGCTAAACAACCAGCTTTGTTTGTTTTTCCAATTATCTAGTAAACGTTTTCACCGGCGGGTAGGTGCAAACAGCATAAAACATCGAACAGCAGAAGTGCAACATTCTGCACCTTTTGCACAACGTACAAACACGCTGCACTCGAACCGTGCTCTCGAATGCGCGCCTGTCAACCTGAACATTTGCCGGCCATGCTGGAAGCATTGTCTGTCCTGAATATCTGGCGCTGAAACATACCTTATCACAAACGTTTGTTGATCCTTTTGGGAACGGTCGGGAGAGGAACCAACTATCGAACTGTAATGTTTAGTACATTTCATTTCCTCTACTATTTTACCTTTTACTTCATTAGCAAGTAAATCCACAAACTCATGGCAGACTCATGGTGAGACAAATAGTTCACCTTTTACACGTCCTTGATGCGCATAGTTTTCCGAATGTAAGTTAAAAAAATCATATCCGCTTAGATATTGCCAGCAGCATAGTTTCTTTTATTACTCTTTGCATCAGTTCTATTATTTTGTTTCGATCGTCTATAAAGAATCCACGTACTGTATGTATATGCTCTTTAGCTAGCTCGTGGTCTGCTAATGTTGAAGTAATAATTCTACAATTTTGAAATCCTGTAACTAATTTAGATCGTAGTTTCGAAAATAATTTACGCGGGTAACAATAGACACACTTGCTAGTCTCAAACCATTTTAACCATACTCTTTCCTCTAGACCACTATGTATGAACCGAATTGTTCAGTGTAGCTAAAAACTCGTCGGTTTGCTTTAATGGTTTGCGCCAATCTTAAATCTGACGTATTGAATAACCCTTCACAGCGGACCAAAAAACCATCCTTGTTTTCCAAAGCGTGCCCAAGTGCCAAATGCATTGCGCCAGGCGAAGTACAATGCATTTTTCATTCCTAGAATGATATCACTCTACGCACCAAACGGTTCATAAACTTTACTTTTTTACTGAACTCTGGTTTGCCGGGAGATCTCGCTCTGGCGAACCGGCGAACCTTAGAGCCGTGAGTTGGTTGGTGTTTAATCTGTTGCCATTCTGTGCGAGATGATCGCAATCCCTCGTTTACAAGGCACCACAGCATTTAAGGTGCACAAAGCGGAAACAGCGAAGCGCACATCTTCCACGGGAAAGCTGTGTCCGCACCGGAACTGCGCGAGCGGAGATCGCGTGACGCGTCGGTGGGACGGATGTACGACCGGCCGCGATTTCCGGTGGTGGGGATGGTTACTGGGGCAGGCAGTGGGCACTTGCGGCCAGGACTTCCGCCTGCACTCGGGGCTGGATGGATAATGTATGCTAATTACACGCTTGCCCAGCATCAAGAACGATCAAGACCTTGGAGAAGCCATCACGGCGCGGGGATCTTCAACGGGGGGGGGGATGGCAAAGGGAAGCAGTAACGAGAACGGTTCTAGGACACGCGCCAAGTGGTGGAATGCCCGGGCAAACGCAAGGGAGCGGGCGGATATTACTATTTATCAGCTGGTTGCGCGGAATGGCAACGGATGCTGTCTGTCGCCGCGCGGGAGAGGGATGAGGGCTGGGGCATTGCGGAGTAATTATCGATAGCCCGGTACCCGCGGGCCCAGCAACAGCAGCAACAGCAACCTTCGTAGGCCTTCCCTCAAAGGGCCAGCAGTCAATCACGACCCTCGGCTCTCGATCACATACTTCCATGATCGTTTCCGTTCTGTTCCGTTGCGGTAAACCCACCCCTTCTGGCTGGCGCAAGCGGCGGATGTGGCGTCCGTCTCACCGCACCGTCGCCTGACGCGTGATGTTCCCTCTCTGCAGAGTGACGTAACATGTAGCCGACGACAGGATTTCTCTGCTTCTAATTTCCGCTGCACGCAACCGACAACTGCAGCTTCTTGAAGGATGCGATGGATGGGTCAGGGGGAGGGGGAGGGGGTGGTGTTGGTGTAGGGGTAGGGGGCAGTAATGGTTGCACCGGCGAAAGAATGTCCGCCTAGATGCGCCAGCGAGAAGCGAAAGAAACGCGGCCTGTTTGACTGGCGACTAGACAAGCGTCGCACGAAAGACTTGTGCGAGATTATTCGCTAGAAAAGCAAGCGACGAACCTCAGAAACGGTGCACGATTTCTAGCGGTGCGGTTCTCTATTGAGGAATTCTATTTATCAAACGCGAGTGATGGGGTGGAGGGACGGGAGATGATATTTATCAGTTTTAACCAATCCAACTGTCCTATACGTCCATCGGTTAATGGACACTTCTTCTTTTATTAAGGGGGGCCATAGCTTTAGAGCTCCGTTTTTCGGTGTTTTTTCGTCAATTTTTTTGACATATAAGGAGTCATTATAATTTATTGAAACTTTCAGGATATTGCATACAAATATTATGGGAAATGCTCGATTAGTTTTGAAGCATTTCCTTAGAAAATACGAAAGTTATCAGCTGACACGCGTCGGCGTTTTTGTCAGACTTTGCTGACTTCGTACATCCTAGAGTGCACAGTTTTCAACTGAATCGAATAAGAGTTTGAACATACTTTATGTACATGTTTCTCTTCGATATGAATTGAATGTTTTACAAAATTTATAAAAATTGAAAGTTATAGAAAGATTTTGAATCCCGGTTTTTATTGGCAACTTTTAACTTCCTTGCAAAACAATTGTATTTACATCAACAATAATAATGAAAATTTTAATTTATATTGAAGGCAAACATATACAAAAAATAACTCCCAATTTTCATACCGATTGGTTAAAAACGGTGTAAGCTAGATTGCACGCAGTTGGGAAAGAAATGGTTTTCCGAAAAACGCGTTTGAAAAAAAGTACCGAAAAAATTTGGTTCAAGGAAGTATTGAATTTGGATAACAATTTTTGGATACTTTTAATAACTTTTTGATACTTCCAGTAAGTTTATGATGCTTCTAGTAATTTGTATCCGACATCAAAGTACAGTGTACATTAGACACTGTGAAAATGTTATAATGATTTAATTGATTAATCGAATTAATTTTGTGGAGTGCAGAACTATATTCAAAATTTTCACAACAATCATCAAACAATCGAAAATTTCTAACCGGTTTAAAGCCTATTTTCCCCGCAACGTAGCTAAGAACAGATGCAGACAATTCACGTGGAACAAAAAACACTGAGTAACATAATTCTTCCACTTGTAGAATAGAATGTACCTATTTAGCTGTTTCGACCCTTAGAAAAGTCATCGAAAATTGGCAAAATAACTAAAGAAAAAACAAACTAAAGCGTGGACCAACAGCTAATAGTATGCAAATTAATTGAACGTGCTACGGCGTGGAGTTGCCAGCTGTTCTAAGTGGTCTATAATATTACAAATAGTTCCTTGCAATTTCTCAACAGGACTTTTCTTTTTTTGTGCTTTGACGATTGCGAAAAATAGTGATAAATAGAGGCCATTGATCAATTGCGCGCGGAAGAAAAACTTTACTACAAGTTTCCATGAAAGAATATATCGACCGATGGCGGTGCAGCATGGGGACAGGGCGTTAGCCGGAGCGGATCGGCTGGGTAGAATTTGACACGGAACGAAAGCACTAGTGGGTCAACGTCTGCAAGAAAGG
>JAOEFI010015763.1:0-10307 GCA_034621735.1 Anopheles plumbeus | reverse complement strand
AGCTTTGAATGTTATTCTAGTGAATTTAATTTCCAATTCATGAGGCGCGTGTTGTACTTAGCCATTTTTTTTGGAAAACTCGTCAAAAGTTTCGCCTTTCGCAGGAATGGTGCAGTATTTTTTTATGATTGTTTTTCCAAGCTGTTTTGGGGCGATTAGTGAATTTTTCCATCTATTTTTACATTTTTTCATAAACTTGATTTTGCTGGACAGCCTGGCTGGGAGTTTACTGGAAATGGCTACTGTCGGAAGAATCAACGTCTGGAGAATGCTATGAGTTTGGTTAGAAAATATTATTATTATAATCATTCTTTTTCCTTACTGACGGCTTGCATAAAACCGCACCTATTATTACAGCATTTCTAGACAAAGGTTATTAAGAAGCGAGATCTTCAGCTCGACCTTAGACTCAACGATTTTCAAGTAGGTTTTGTTGGTTGTATAAAATGTGGAGTTTCTTTTTGCTTCAATTCTCGTCTCAAACTGTTCAACTGTTTTCCACAGACGGTTCACATTTCACGAACCTATTTCCGTTGATTCTACTAAGTGGTTCTCAAAAATCGCTTAAGTAGACAGGAGATCATAGAAAAAGTTAACTCCTTATAGTAGATGATACAATTATGGATATCATCATTTCTCCGTTATCGGAGTTCCGGCGCCGTCCGTTTTTAATAGCAATCGGAATAGGAGTTAGCATTTTATTAAAATCATTATTGCGCAAATGTTGAGAAGTTTACGATCTTAAGAATGAATCATCCAAAGTAAATCAACAACGCACTGTTTCGTTGTCGGGGTTCTGCTCCATCGGATATGCAATAAATTCCTTTGCCTTCCGCAACTCCACGCGGGCATTTTGAATGCGCGATAATGGACTAAAAATGGTCTAAAATTGTCGGTAATGCAATTTAAACATTTCCAATAAATCATCCAGCACGAACGGGTTTCGTGTGCAAATGGGCGCTCGCTTTTCTATAAGGTCCTTAACGGCAAATGTAAATTTGAAAGTACTCGCTGGTGGAGCAAATTGTGTTTATTACTTTTACATGCGGTTTCGGTTCTGCAGCGATCTGCCGGTAGCTCGCTTTGGATTATGCTCTCCGGCTTGTATTTCGCAGCAGGGGAGGCTTTCCGTAAAACGGCTTACCCGAAAGTGTGTGGAAAAATCAAACCATTGAAGAAAATCACCAAAGCTGGCGTTGTTACTAGGGAAGGAAAATATTTCTTTCATACGAACCACTCAAAGAACGTTCGTTGAGAGCTTTTGAGGAGAGCCGTCGCCACATTGCCACATTGCGTACCACCGTACCCCGATTCGTTCGCAGATGGATAAAGGTATGTCTTGAGTGTCGATCTTTCCATTTGTGGTTTGAACCACCTGGGCACCCTTTTTCTTCCCGTAGACGAGTGATGGAATCGATGGATGAAAAATGAATCGAATACTGACGAGAACAAAAATGGCAAAGGCTGTCTCAGAGCAAAGAATAAAAAAAAACAGAAACCACGGAAATACCACACACTTTGGATGGATTGAATTATGGAAATATATTCACAGGATGTGAAGATTGATGGAGCAACATTTTCGTAGCCACAGACCGCCACACGTGTGATAGGTGTGCCACTTTTGTGCTCTCTGCACTCCGAGGTTGTGATTCACAAGAAAGAGGTCTCCAAATATTAATGGCCGTGTTATTGAATGAAAATTGTCACAAAAATAACGAAGCTAATAATGGGATCTACATCGTTTCGCCTATGACCGGAAGACCGATACTTGTTCGATATGCATGTAATTTTCACGGATGTCACGCATGACAAGATCTGTAGTACTAAAACATAATAACACCAAACAAAAGGTGACTCTGAGCATGAAAAAAAAAAAACCCGTGAAGGTTGATAACAAGTCGTCCTTTTTGGGGGAAAAGTGCTCACAGGTGCGACTGTCACATCAAAACAACATTCACGCCGACAGGATTCACACTGACCCATCATCGTCTAACTCAGCCACGCCTGTCTGCTTCCTTCGCATTCTGCAGGTAATTAAGCAGCCATGACGCTCTGCTGCTCGACTCTGGTGCAGGTAAAGTAGACTGCAATTCTTATTACTCGTACCATTAACCATGCTGAGTGCTCAGCTGCCCATTAACCTCGAGGAACATGACCCGTAGTCGGAGTCTTTGCCGTTGTTATGCGGTTGCCGTTAATGTGCCGCCACATTGCCAGAAGTGACAAATAATATTTCCACCACCGTTCCGGAACGGACGTGTTGGATGTGACACCGACTGTGCGCCGCGACCGGGAATGTTGCTGGTGTCCCGTGTGGCCGTTTCTCGACGGATGTAGATACCTTTGGGCGTTAGGGGAAGATTCCGACACCAATGGCCGGCTCACATAGACAACGGCATTCTTTGCAAATTTTCTACCAAGCGAAAGTTAAAATAACCGTGTCCACATTTTCTCATGGTTTGAGATGCAATGAAACCAATTGGAAACGGTCGTTGTTTTGGAAATGCTTTGAAATAGAGGCAAACAATGCGTGGTGAAGCTAAAATACTTGCATTTTACGGGCAAGCCACAAACAACAGGAGAGGCATAGTTCTTTAGGACACCTAACCCGTAGCAACGATACGATTGACTGTGATTGTGTCATTACGGAGAGTTGTGAAACCAACAATGGATTCTTGGAGGAAATGCGAAATTCTAAGAGGATGTGGAATTGATATTCTATCTCCTATACTTACTATAATACACTTCTGTGAACAGTAGGTGATCAGTCATTCTTCTTTGTCGTAACCAACGGAATCGTTTTTCATTTCATTTTCATTTCATTTCATTATCTTTATTTATAAATTGCCATACAGGATTTTCTTCTTATCAAGCGATCCGACCTCAAACGTTCTCTTTACACGCACTTTCTTGTCCTTTACCTTCACCCACTCATTATAAAGGTTTGCTGCGATAAACGAACGGGTCGATTAACCCATACGCCAACGACTTCTCCGCAATAACAATCTCCTGATTTAAAATCGAGCGAGACAGAATGGAGATCGCGGCAATGGAACATATTAATATTCTAACACTTTGAACAGTAATCATAATAAGGGGTATCATCAGTTTCGAGTAGAAACGCGAAATAGAATACACATTTCACACTCATCAACAGCTACCATGCGTCTCCATCGCAATTAAAAACTACCATGCGCCTCCATTACATATTTGCAAGTTGTCACCAGTATTTGCAAGATATACATTGGCATTTCACTTGGGAAAAACAGCAAGTAAATTCACAGTACCGTTGTTTCCTTCCATGAATACAGGACGAATTTTCACAATACACATGATTTAATAACTGTGCAATTTTCGAAAACGATGATTGACAGCTTTAACAATGATTGGATTAAATAGTTCCAACTAAATATATGATATCGTTCAACATCTAAGACGATCGCAAAAGAATCAAATTAAAATATTTTCTTTATTGAATGAGGATTTGGAAGTTCAACCACGTACAACCGCCGCCTACAACATCTGGAATGGATATTTGTACAAAACGGTGATAACGAAAAACTTCCGATGAATTAGCGAACTTGCGCGTGCGAACTCACCAATACCTAGCTGAAACATTGATATATCGCCGACTTGTGGAGGGAAGGGACACTTAGATGTGTTCATAACAGCAACCGAAAGGGCGAACCCCATCCGAACGTCTTGCCCGTGGGCGAAAGGAGATAGCGGCCATTTGCGAGAAATTTATGGCCAACCATTCGCCCGCCAGATAAGCTGCCACGAATGAAATGAATGAATCTGGTAACGACTGATGGTGAATTTAATCGCCTTCGGTTTTATGGGCAACTTTTCGGTCTCGAGGCAATTTTCAACCCGGTTAGCCACGTTGCGAGAATGAAGCCGTTCCGTGCCTAGGTAGCGGTCAGCTAATGGTCTACAGATTGGTCTTGTTGCTTACGCCGGCTAACGATGGCTTCCGGTAATATATACACAATTCCTTCTCGGTAATGGGTGGACTGAAACACAACGCCATCGGGCAGTACCAGTGACGCATCCTAATTCAGTGAATTCAGGGTTCCCGGCAAAGGCTACTACAACAATGCTACGCTTCTTTATCGTACAACACAATGAGTTACAACCGGATAGAGCTGATCCAAACTTTTCCTAAACCGTCGGTCAAAGATGTTGCAAAAAAAAAAAGTGCAGAACTCTAGTAAGACATCGTTGAGACACGCTGGCAATAGATCATTTTGAAATATACCTTCAGTATTTCTTCAAAAGCATGTAAGAATCACATAGTAGTACATCTTTTGGCTTGTAAGAAATAAATAAGCTGTAAGAGGTAGTAAAATATACAAATTCTGGAGAAATATTTTTTTTAAACAAATTTAGTATATACTAAACACAATATATAGTTTCTTAACGTAATTTTAATCAATATAAGGCTCCAATGAGCAAGATGAAAAGAATGGAAGTAATGACTCCAATGATTCACTGTACTCCAAATCACTGCCACTTTTCAGTTTCTCCACTATTACTTCTCTACATTAATGTGCCTAATTATTTATAATTATTTAAATACTTGATAACCGTACATCGGTGATGAAAAAAATAACAATCGCGCCAATAGTATCCTCCTACCTCGTTTTCTGGAATGATGAAAGGAAGCAAACAAATAAAATTAAGTTCAGTCTTGCCTTAAATTTAATTTATTTTTTATTCAACGAAACTTTATCTAGGTTTACCTGTGTATGACTTTAGCACCTATTTGATGATAACATGTGATGATACACTCGCATAAAATTAGTAACACAAGTTGGTCGCACACCGGTCGCAACGCACCCCGGTCATCGAAGTGTGCGAGAGTCAATCCGGTTTTTGAAGGGTGCTTGAAATTACCGGTGGACTGATGTTGATTAACCGTTTCACTGCTGAATGAACAGAGCTTTGCATATCTTTCATTTAACGCCTCAGTGATTCTGTAGAACTTTTTTTCATGTTCTACATATCCTTATACACGTTTCGCTGTCGGAGGCACTTCAATTGGGCTGTTTCATTACGGCCACATACGATTTTAATGGCAACATACAAAAATATGAACATTCAGAATTCAGAAACCTTCCATTTCATGAATCCTGCCGTTTGGAGCTTTAAATCAATGTTTTTTATGTATGAGATAGTTACCGTTCGTTGTACAAGTACAAGTACATCCACATTAAAAAAAAGTATTATTAAGTTAAGGGCTTACTAGTTAGTTTAGCAATAACCACCATTCTGGATGATATCATACTTGATGGTTTTTCATTCAAAGAGATTAATTTAATTTACTCATTATCAAACGTTTAAACAAAACTTTTGGCGGAAATGCCGCTAGTAGCCAGAATCAAAAACGGTTTTTTGGGGGCACAACTTTGGACATATTTTGGCTCGTATGCGGTGAGACAGGGTCTAGGTGTGTGTTGAAGACAGTAGACATGTTCGCAACTCGCCAACCATCCCGTAGGCAACAAAAACACACAAAGCGAAACAAACGCCAACTTCCAGTCCGCGGCTAGCGACAGCGCGCTATGATTCAGTACACAGGAAGGACCAAATTACAGATCCGGAAATTTCGCAGACGCAAAGCCTCGCTCCGACTCTGGCGAAGCAGGAAATGGCTAGCAGCCGGGGGGCATCGCTTGGTCTGAAGCGTGACGAGCAGCGGGAAAATAATTTCATGTTTTGACAGGATTCAAATTGTAGGCTGTGCTTTTCTCGCTGTGACAATAAAAAAAAACCATAAGCTCTACAAAATAAATGGCATAAGGCAACTTTAATGGGCATTGTAGGGATTTAAAAAAAAAATTTTGAAATGTGAACTCTGTGTTCTTAACAATTTGATTCTATTGTTGATTCAATATCTCGGGTTTCACCAATGTGCGCAATCGTTTTCAATGAAGCTAATCATTTGGAAATCATTTCCCGACGTGACGAGCGATCAATACTTACAGAAGGCAATACAGGTTTTCTAACGAACGAAAAGGGACCGAAAGTTAATGAGCGATATTTTGCTTTTTCTTGCTTGTGGAACAGAGAAAACACAATTGTACGAAGTACTAACGATCACTGGGTGAGTGGAATTGATGGCAGTTTGATTGCATGCCATATTTTAAAAAGGACAACATTTCGATTATTGAACTACTCTTTCACTTTCATGAGTTTAAACTTTGTAATTTGTACTTCTCTTTTCAAATTACAATTTTATTATGTGTTTCTATTTGCAAATGAATAATGATTGCTCCAATCCGTTAAAATTTGCCATTTTAAAATTTGTTGGTGTAACATGTTATAGACAAAACGCGACGGTTCTCCTAGTCAACAATGGAAAAACAAAATATGGGGAATCAGTAGGCCCTTGCACGATTCGGATTATTTTTTGTCAAATGGCCAACATATTACGGTGCCAAATTGACCAGACAACAGTTTATAAATGCGTAAAGGCTTTAAGGCTAACATTTAAGTACGTTCGACGAAATGGATGACGAAGCTGGCAAAAAGTCAACGTAGGCGAATTAAAATTTATAAACTGACATCAACATTTCACAGCTAGAATTCATTGCCGGCGATATTTACCTTGCGTTGCCTATTCATACGCTGGTTGAGGCTTCTGATGCGATGCTGTTTCTCAGAATAGGCTTTTTTCACGAAAGCCAAAGCATCATTAGTCCAAGATCGTGGGCGAGAATAATTTGGTGAATTATTCACTCCAAACTCGCTGGATGGGACAAAATGGCACCGCTTTCCGAAATGTGTCCTACACACTTGGCACACGCTAAGTAGCTTAAGGGCGTACTGTGGGTGGCATGGTAGAATATGCTTTCGGTAATCAAACAGACTTAACTGTTCTGGAAGGCCAGTGTAACGGATCCGCACAAAAAGTTTAAACATTTGGATGTTGTCATTCCGAAGAAAACGTGTAATAATTAACAACAAAATAATTAAAATGAAAGTTACGGTGAATTTACAGTGAAATGCTACAAAAAATGGACAACAATGACTCTAAAGAAGGACACATTGTTCAGGCAGAACTATTCATCAAAGGCATGGTGCCAAAGCCAACGTTTGTTTTGTAACAAAACAAAACAATACAATCGTAGGTAGACCTCCTTTTTTTGTTACAATGTGCCGTGGAAGGACCACAGCGTTGAGTGAAATGTATAATAGTAGGTGGATGTTGGTAACCAAACTCGACAAGGGCGATATAAAACATCAGCCTCAAATGGATCAAAACTTTTTAGGCTCCTAAACAACCGATCAACTTGTGGTAAATTCAAATAAAACTTTGTCAACGACTCTGTTCGAGTTTGGTAAAGGGTTTTAATTATGTGGGCAGTTCTTTGTTTAGGATTCCCTCAAAAAACCGTGTCACCATGTAAAATGTTGTACAATGGTTCTGTATGGATACACGTGTGTAATAGATGTAAATGCAAAATACAACCATTTCCGTCATGGTGATATTACGAAGTAGGGACTTTTTGCTGTGTATCAAGGTCTGTATTTTAAGCTTTTTAATGAAACCATAATAAGTACCAAATGAGGTATGTTATTCGAGTTTTTATTTCCCACAATGTTTAAAGCTATTCATTAATGTTTAACGATTTCAGGCAACAGTATAAAACAAATCTATAAAACACGTTTGTTTAAACCCTTCGTCAACTGTTCTTCGCTTTTGTATCTTTAATTGTTAAACAATACTACGTCTCATGTGTTTACTTACTCATTTATTTGTATATTTATGTAGTTAGTTTTTTTATTAAGTTATAATGTTATCTCCCGATTCTGTTTAATCCCGATATGTACATAATAATTTACCCATTGTTTCGATTATATAGCAGATGAATAATCTTTTCCTCTGCTTCCTCTCGTCGTCATAAGATTTGTAGATTTCATATTTAATGTTTATATTTAAT
The DNA here is from genome assembly GCA_034621735.1 of Anopheles plumbeus. NCBI lineage: Eukaryota > Metazoa > Arthropoda > Insecta > Diptera > Culicidae > Anopheles > Anopheles plumbeus. Next base: position 2,358 of record JAOEFI010015763.1, on the reverse strand, counting down.
TTTTATATTTACATAAAAACTTTCAATAAAGTGTTCAACTTGACAAAGTTTTTTGTTATTCTCTCACGACTTAACATAAAATCCTGTGCAGGACAGGAAACGAACGGCGGCGAGTCTGTATCGCCCATTGGCAAATGATACGAAAACCCGGAAACGCCCGTTTTACGCATCAATAGATCCGTTTGGGTACGGTCGGGCTTCGGAACAGAGCATTGTTGTAAAGGATTAAGTCGTTTGTTTCCTCAGAGTGCAGCCGCCTTTTTTTGCCATTTCAAGGACGGAAGATTGTTTCCGGTTCCTTCGAGCCGACCGGTAGAAACGGTAGAACCGGTGAAGTGAATTGCAAATCTGGTGACACCCCAAATCGGGGGCGAAAACATCACGCTCCTGTCCCCGGGCGGCGTGCCTGGTCACCCTGAACAATGATCGTTCATATAGTCGCACACACACACACGGTTGAGACTGGAGAACTGTATTTATTCGAGAGGAAAAGCGGCGATTGCTCAAAGCGCACCCCTCAACGCATGGCTGTAAACGAACACTGACAAAAGAAAATACCGCAGACATCCGCCACGACTGCCGACAACTATAGCCAACCGCTGGAAACACGGAAGGATCCGGAAAGCAAATCATGCGTGCAAGGCTTGCGCTAGTTATCGGGCAAATATTTCAACAATTCGTCGTGTCCCCCGTATAGGTGTGGAAGCGTCTCGCTCTCCCGTGGAAGCTGGGAAAGAAGATGGTTGCAGGAAAACCCGGCCCTCATAGGTCCCGACGCAACGTCACGCATCAAGTTGAGATTTGGAAACACGTGACCGAACCCAGCGAGTATCTGGGGCTGTTTTTATTCAATCCCTTCCGTGAGCAGTTGTTGAACCGGCAAAAAAGGGGTGAAATTCAAAACTCACCCAAGTGAGCCAGATTTATCAACGGACCAGCGGGCCCCAAGCGGAGCAGGTAACAATGTTCGTTGACAAATCAAAGATTGGGTTGTTATCACGGTCGTACTTCTTTGGTTAAAATAGGACTGAGTTGTGGGTGGGTTGCTAGGGGGAAATCTTGTTTTCGCATTTTGGGTGAGTCTAATGCGATCGTATCGTACATGTGAAGATGTTCCAACACCTTGACAACTGTGAAATAATCCTAACAAAGACGACTTTGTAATCCATTCTTGTATTCCATTTATTTTAATAGGTTTTTCGGTTTGCTCCTTGCGTTTTGCGAGCGTTTTGAGATTAAAAAATGTCCTTGCTAGGTATCCTACAAAAAAATGCTAGCTGACAAGTTAATAATGGAGTTATATAATGTATTTTCGCATTCTCATTGACATGTCATTGGCATACAAATGAATTTATATATTAGTCTAAACCTGATATAGTAGTAGTAGTAACATTTTTGGATTGGTGAGCAATGGGTTTGCCCCTTGGCTTTTCTTATTGGTGTAGAATGTGTGGTCTTGCTTTGCTAACTTGATATTGGTCCATGAGATCTATCTGTTCTGCTTTTTACAACTTTAACGTGAACTATGATAAGCCCTACGTGAAGTAGCATGTAACACTTCTGAAGGAGTTGGCATAAAAATCATATTGTAAGTATGAAACGTCACACAAACATTCTGAATTCAAATTTACGCCTCTCCCATACATCATTATCTCGTTCTACTCGTTCCTAGCAAACAAACTGTTCGCAGGACTAGTTGACTCCTCGGAACCTCCCGAACGGTACCCACCGAGCGGCGTACACCGACATCCGTATGGGGTGGCCACATTTCAATATCAGCCGTAACGTAAAAAAACTTAACAACTGTGTGTGCATCAGAAAACGGATCTTAGGATTACACTTTCGGAAGCCCCTTCGCTCGAGGAGTTGGGGCTAGGCCGCCGATTTCCATCAGTACAAAGGGTTCCAAACCGGGGATTTGAGGTTTCGGCGAAGTTTGAAGCCCACACGATAAGCTCGTACCGCCATCCAACAGGTACCAATCGTTGAAGTTCCTTTCCACATTTTTCCCGATAAACCCAGATAGATAGGGGCAAAAGTTGAGCAAAATGTGTACACAGATATCGAACGCGGGCGACATGTCTTTGAAGCACCATTGTGAGTGCGTAACGCCGATTAAAGTAGAAAGAAGCCTGCTTTATACTTCCGGCCCGATCAGGGAGCAAGAAGTTCCGGGGCGCGCTCGTGGATGCTGTGAATACAAAAGCTTTTTCGATTACCTCGCTTCTCCTCACGGCGCCGTAACCTCCGCGTCCCGGGCAGAACTCAAGAAACACTTCCACCGGCGAGCGTCTTCGCGACACGTTCAACACGCTCACAACACCTTGTGCCTTGTGTCAACCAGTCGCCTCACCCCCC
>JAOEFI010015762.1:0-10332 GCA_034621735.1 Anopheles plumbeus | reverse complement strand
TGAGAGGTCCTTTCACAGGTGGCGTTGGCCCAGAGGGGTGGCGCAAATCATGGCACTCCTCGTTTGCTGGTGGTCAGGCTCGAGCGAAGGAAAGTGATCGAGATGAACAGAAAACCTTACCGAAACAGACGATAATCGTCGTTTTCTTTAACCGCGCTGTCTTGGTGGTAGTAGTGCCGTGCCGCGGTGATGGCGGAGATAAATCACAATTCTCGATTCTTGGGCGCGAAAGGGCCACCGGCCCCCCACCCGTCGTTGCTGCCGGTGATCATCCCATCCATCGTAAACCGACCGAATCGCCACGCACACGTGCGCACGAGGCCGCGATATTTGATCTCTATACGCATTGAAATTCTCGTGTACGTACGACCGCTCGTACTTGACGCACGGAGCAGTAAGCGCAGTGAGCTAAGGGTGAGCTAATATCAACAACCGAAGTCAACCCCGCGATGACGTATTTATCTCGCGGGAAACTTTCCCAATTACCATGTGCGGTGAACAACACCTGAACAGCTGCTGCGTCCGTCCTGTATGATAATGCCACATATCGCGAGGATGCGAAGTGAGTCTCGCTCGTCGGTGTGCCTCACACTTGCGGCGCACTGTTGGGTGACCTGCGGGGGAAACACACACATTTTCTGATATCATCCGATTGGCGCGAGTGTCCCGCATTTAGGTTTGGTTTCTAATCAAATCGATGACGTTCGGATGCTTGGGTTCGGAAGCGGTACACGAACGTGAGTCACTGTAGCCGAACTCGCTCACCGGGCTACAGACGATCGCGAAGGGAGCAGGCTACTGATTGCGGTTATGAAAGTTATTTTAAGGCTTAGCTCATGTGTGCAGTAGTGTGATATTATCAGTGCCGGAGGGAGACAACTGCAAGCCAGAACCTTCAATTGCACACTCGTCCTGGCACACGTTTATCTGTTTTTGTCTCGGTTTCCCCAACCCAATGATATAGAAGGTGAAGCATCTTCACCGAGCAGTTTCATTGGCATTCTGCCGTTTGTTGAATGTTAGTTGAATTTTCCGTCATCCATGATGACACGACTGCATGACTGCAGCGGGAGTTATTTTTAACTGATGCCCTAATGGGCTGATTGGTTTCAGCTCTACCTGATAACGTGTTCACTTACGCAACACTCGGTCAAGTAAGCAGCGCATATCCACAAGATATTCTTCTGCATCGAAAGTTTATAAATTTGAGTTTGGGGTTTCGGGAACTTGCCATTTGAAGTATCTTGATATAAGTGTATGTTACTTACAACCTTTCGTTTCAATTAAAAGTTGTAGTGTATAGTTTTTACAGACTTCTTATTACAATTACACATGTCATAAATAAAAAGGTTTTATTACATTCCAACAAGATATGTTTGAAATACCTATAACAAGGGTAAGGATTCTTCGCAAGTTATGAATGTGTGTAGGAAAGGGATTTGCGGATTTCTACTTCATTTGCTGAAGATATGCAAACATTTGCGGTTGCTCACCAGCTTGCTAGAGGTGCTCGACAACAATACACGCACAACACGTCCTTTCCGTTTGTGTTCAGTAGTTTATCGAAGTCCGCCGTAGACATCTTTATTCACCGAGCCAAATCGAGGGGCAAGAAACCGACAAGAGCATACTCTTCCGGCAAAAAATGAACCGGCTGATAGTAAAATGGTTTGGTGGCCCTTTGGTTGGCCCTTTGCAATGCGCCACCATCAACCACCACCAACACGTGGACGTATTTCGTTGTGTTTGCGTTCGAAGTGATATCCTAAAAACCAAACCCAGCCATGTTACTGTTCCTAGTACTCCGACTGGAGAAAACCGATAAACCCAGACCCGGAAGTGGGGCCCCACGGGGGGTGGGGAGATGATGAGGGCGCTGCTACGTGATGTAAGTGTGCTGCTGCTGCTTCTGTATGTGTGCTGTGCAAGTGACATTTCAGCTGCTGCTTCGCAACTATCTAAGCCCGAGTCCTTGGTGGTGGCGAAAGGGGGTGCTGGCTACGAACGTGGCTACGTTCTAAAGTTGTGAAAGGATATCGGGAATCGGTAAAGAAAAAAAAAAAACGAACTGACAATCGAACGAACGAACGGGCGGCGCACGAGCGTACGTACTTTGGTTTGATAATAAAATTCTGCCTCGTCCTCGTCGCGCGATCTACTTGCACTTGACGACGGCGTTGGCAGCGCAGGAATCAACTACGGCAAATCGACTGCGGAACTTGTGAGCGAACCGGAACTTGCGTCGATTTTGCGGTCGCTGTGGGGCCAAAGCCGAGGTGAAACTTTTCCCAGGGAAAAGACGGATGTGTGTGTGTGTTTGTACGGGGGTGCCCCTGCTGCCGGTCGGGCGGATCCTTTTCCGTACCCAATTGTGCAAGTGAAGTGGTGTGTTTATCGTGAAAATTTAATGAGACGCGCAAAGAAGTGCGATCAAAGGGAAAGAAATCGGCACAGGAACAGCATAGAGTAGTTCCGTTCGTTTTGCAAAATGTAGTACCCCTCGGGTGGGCTTCGGCTTTCCTCCTGGGGCGAAAGTTGAGGTTAGTCTCCGTGTTGTTGTGGCAATTCAAATTGTTGAATGAATGTGTGGGTCTGTGTGCGTTTGTGTGCGATATTTATTTTGGACAACGGATAGCTAATGTTTGGCCCTCTGGTGGGAAGCTTTAGCTGGGAAAAAAAAACGATGGGACTGCGATTGCGACAAGAGAATAAGAGATTCCTACTGGGGAGATGGAGGGAGTTAAAACGTAGAACCTCCCAGAGTCCATTTATTTTAATGGACCCTCGTCTGAAGGTGGGGGTGGATAAAGCAGGAATCTTCAGTACTCCGTGAGCAAAAACTAATGGCAAGCCAGTCCCTTGCCAGTCGCTTGCAACTGTACCACCGTAAAAAGGGTTTGGTTTTGTGGAAAGTTCAAGAAAAGCTAGCGTCCGTGCATCGCTAGCATCAGCAGAAGATTCGTCGGGCCGAGTGTTACATACATAGAACATTGTTCCATTCCACGTTTCATTGTTTGAACGTGCTTTTCTATCAATGTATCGTGAGATGCTTTGTTGAAACAATTCATTTTAAAATGTATTATACGATTTGCTATTACTGAAATGAAGTTGGAATTGAATTATAGAATAATTTAGACTACTACTATAGACTAAAATAATTAGCAGATCACATCACGGGTCCTGAAAAATATTCGGCACTGTTGTCAGCCCCCATTATATTCGGGATTCGGGACTATAGTGAATAGTCGGAGAACTAGGTTATAGTTTCAACAAACATAACGAATAACCGGGGCCATAAGGCCTCACCAAATTGGTTTGAATTCCGCTTCCGGGTGTTAAATGTCCCATTTAGAATGTACGGTTTGGACAGGTTTGTGGTGAACAGTTTCAATTCGCTTCAATTGCAATGTCAATAAACGGCATCCGTCAGGCGAAGTCGCCAGCAATGTGGACAGTGTCAGGCAACGGTAAATAAAACCTGGAGAGCTGCACAAGCAATAGGAGAAGAAAAAGCCGAGGACGAAGAACGGGACCACATATGATGATGACGTTGGTTGCCTGCCATTAGATTACGCTTTGCTTCCACACACGATTTCCTCTTCCGTGAGGACCGTGTTTCCTTCTCCAGGATTTCTCTTTACGGACGATTCCTTGCGGTGCCGTCCGAAGGTACCGGTCCTCCAGCAGCGGTAAATATTATACCTGCTGCACCTTCTGCGCCAGCGAGACCAATGGTACACAAAGATAGAGAGAAAGAGAGCAGAGAACGAGAGGGAAAAGAGGAGAGAAGGTCCTGCACTTTACTGGTGTGTGACAAAGCCTTCTTCTTGATAGGCGATGGCTGGTGTGCAAAGTACACGTCCCTTCGGTACCCGGTTGGCCTTGTGCGAAGATCTTGCAGAAGCTTTTGGCAAACAGGGATGGAGAAGATCGTTCCAGCACAGTTAAGGCGGCCACGTGTATAATCGGGACGGAATACGAGAGACAGAGTGAGAAGTAGATGGAGTCCGCGGTCTATAAGCACACCGTAGTATTGGTGATCCTGAAAACTCTGAAGATGTTCAACTATGAACCCGGAAACCCTCCGCAGTCGAGGGTTAGAAAATACGGTGTGGCAGATGTCAAACGGAGGAGGGCTCCCGTCTATGAGCAAAGGAAGAGACCTTCCATTTCTGGTTGAACTTCTTGCAGAACGAGACTTGTGTCCGTAGTACCTATCCAGTTCCCTTGCAACTGGACTTTGGTTTTTTTTTTTACTTTCCTGGTATTCAGGATTCAATTCTGAGGCTAGGATACATCTTGCCTATTTTGCCTCCTTGCAGCCGTTTTCTGAACAACCAAGTTCATGTCCTGTAGTTCGGCGTGAAGCGCTGATGGTGTTTTAGATTGCGGAGAGACGTTCAGCAAATGTGTTGATAAAGAAAAAGGGACACCAGTACTCTGTGTCCGGGGAAATAAGTCTACGTTTGGTGTACAGTGCGGGCTGGTTGCTTCTAGTGCCAGTTAGTGCATAACCGGAGAACTGTAGAGCCATAGCAAAGCCCTGCAGAATAACTTCAAAACTCATTCATTAGAATGAGTCCACGTGCGTCCGAAACACTGCTGCCCAGTTCTGCGTTTCATAAGCTCCGGAATAATACCACGAGATCCTTATCCTTTTTACTTTCCTTTTTTTTTTCCTCTACACTGTTTACATGAGATTTTATGCAATCCTTGAAAGCACGGTGGTGATTGTTCCCAACCCCTTTGTCGGATCCCGTTGGACTTGGTGCAGTGTCAGTGTCGCCTGCAGACGGTCCCACTTTTTTGACCGGTGTGTGGGTGGAACCGGCCAGCAGCTTCCCCGGGTTGGTCTGGAAGTGGAAGGATGGAGCGGTAATTGCGAAAGACAGCCGAAGGTTTCCAGCTCCCAACACGGCAAACTCCGGCAGGGACAACACGTTACTTGTCTGCCGGCGTATTTGGGCCCAGACGACGACGACGACGAGGGTCTCTCCGGGTGACCCGAGGTGACTGAAACACAAGGCGCGATTTGGTGCTCTGCGTTTCGAACTCGGGACCTGGTTCGGACGGAAGGGTTGTCCCAGCAGGTTGCGAAATGTCACACAGTGCTGTGAAAATCGGCCCAAAATGGACTGTGGATTCCTGCGCCGGGAGTTGTTACTCTATTTTCCAATTGAATTAATTCCCCGTCCCTTCGGTTGACCGTCAGCTTTTGAATATGTTATGGAAGGGTTTCGTTTGGTTCCTCGGACGGTTCCTCTGTCGTGAGATTAAATAACTATCTTATGTTTTGCTTTCGTTTTGATTAGTTTCCAAATTGTTTACCAAACGGGTTAAAGCAAACAATCAGAACGTAATCTGTAGAATTGAAGGAATATTGAAAGAGTTTGTATTGGACAGTCGATGTACTTTTTACATTACAAACTGTACTAGTATGTGTTGTTCTGTGACTGTACATAAAAGGTCACAGCGAATTTTGTGTTGTGCTATGTTGTTTGAAACATGGGGGGGAGAGATCAAATGCAACGGTGATTGCAGTGCTTCTGCAGGTTTCAATTTTTTAAATGTGCGCCATCCCTTTGACATACTTCATATCACCACGTGCTTGGGTGGCCTCACCATGCATGTCCAGTGTGTCTCGATGTATGTTCAATGACATCCTTGCATAAGTTTAGATTACAAAAAAAGGATATTTTCCTCCATGCTTTTAGCTTCATGCTCTTGAATTGGGTTTCCGCATTAAAATAACGATTCTCTCTCTCTCTCTCTCTCTCTCTCTCTCTCTCTCTCTCTCTCTCTCTGTCCTTCACTTCCTGTATTGGCTGTTCATCTTTTGCAGGATGCTGTGACATCGTTTTTCAGAATTTTGCATACGACCCTTTAACACACGATAAACCACGTTTTTTACGTGTCCTCCAGGGCTTTCCTTCGCTCTCTGCTGGTGAGGGCTTTATAAGGGCAGGGTACTTGACACCGCTCTATTTTCCACCCCCGAACACTCGGATGCGGCTGCAGTGGGGGTCAAGCACGTCGAAACAGCATCGGTTCAGCAACAGCAGCAGGATGAGGTTCAAAAGTTGACAGTGGGTTTCACAAAATTTTATCTAGTTTGGTTTGTTTTATCCGAAGAACAATGTTTGATTTTGAATAGACAACTCTGTGCACTTTTCCAAAGTTGTTTTTTTTAATCTTTTCAATCCATTACCCCATATTATCAATTTGTTATATTACGCTATTTTATTTACTTTTAAGGTGTAATGAACCAAGAAGTTTATGCAGTGGCCGAACTCTTACAATTTCAATGCTGTTTAAGTTCACTGTACACTCTGTACAATCTGCGCTTTTCTGTGTGTGTGTATGAGGCGCCGAGGAAGAACCCCTAACGTAGAGTAGTATATTGCAGCCCTGGTAGAAGCTGCATCGTAAAAGGAGCGAGCGAGAGAGAAGGTGTGTGTGTGTGTGAGCGCGCGCGCTTTTTTCGATTATTCCATTTCCTCCTTCCGTCGTTCTCCTGATGCGCTTTACTGCTGCACCCCCGGTGCTGCATCATCGGTCCACCAGAGAGCATGGCCTGCATGGCCACCGTTCCACCGTTCTTGGCGTATTATTGTTATTATTAGCCCTGCTCTTCTTCTTTCAGCTGCGGATTCTCCTTCTTGCTGCGTAGGCGTTTGTCGGAATAGGAGTGCAGTAGCTAAAGGTGTGTTGGTGCCGGGCAGAGCGGGTGGGTTATTTGTTTCGGTAGCAAAGCTGCATGGCTGCAGTTTTATTTCCTTCAACCTCCTTGGGGTTTGTTTTTCTCTCTCTCTGTTCCGTTCCATTTTCGTGAATTGATTTGGTTCTGTTTTTGGGTTTGGAAAATTGTGTGATTTTTGTATTGTTTTTGCTCGTGTTGCATCGTTTCTTGAATCGTGTGTGTGTGTGTGTGTGTGTGTGTGTTGGGTTTTCGGTGTTTGCACCAACGGTTTTTGGGGGAAGATGCAGTTGCGGCGTTGCACACTTCCACTGGAGGTGGCGGCCACCCAACACAGCGGGTTCGATCGGTTCAAGGTGTGTGCATTGGGTGCAGTAAATGCAGGAGGCTGCAGTGGAGAGAGATAGCATTCGTCGTGTGCGCTGGTGGTGGGCCGTGCGGTGCAGCAGTGGGGTGGGGTGCGAAATGGGTTTCTTTCGTTTAGCGTTGTTTTGTAAACATAGTAATATCGGATCCGTCTTGTTCGCCTGTCGATACCGCCAGCCGAGCCGCGAGGGGCCAACATCCCTATCTTCTCGGGGTGCTTGTGTTGGTGTGCCGCCGTCCAGAGACGGCAGCAGCGTTCCGTTTATTTACCTTTGCGGGAGCGAATGGTCTTGGAAGCGATCACAACATTTAGCTGAATGCGTGCCTCGGGTCGGCAATCTCGCTGCACTGTAGGCGTTGTTGTACTTGTGCTTGTATGTGTGTGTGTCTGTGGTGCATCTCGCCTATACCCTACCACCCGCTGGGGGGGACTTCGCCCACCCCCAAAAAAAGGGCTGCCGGATGGATAGCCCATTACCCAAAACAAAAAAAAAAACACGGCATGTGGACCACAGACGGTGGTGCCGACATGAAAGTGAGAGCAAAGTAAAGAAAAGTGCCGCGACCGAAAAGAAACGCGACGGTCGCGGAGTATTTCGGAGAGCGTTCGCACCGCCGCCGTCGCCGCGCGATAACGATCGAGTTGTGTGTTGGGGATATTTTTAGAGAGCGCGAGCGCCAACGCATATATCTCGACACAGCATCCGCATCGACGGAATACGCGGCCGGTTCGGACCCCTTCTTGCACGAGTCGAACGGCGGAGAGGTTGCCCGCGGGCTAGGTAGACAGACAACGGTCGGCCGGGGGGAGAGAGAAGGGACAAAACAATAAAAATAAAAAAAAAGACACGGTTCGGGATGACGAGATGACGGATGATGTCGGTGTGTACTATACGGTGCGCCATGTGCGCGCCCCGTCCAACTATCGAAATGACGCGGCGGGGGTGGCGGTGGTGGTGGTTGGGTCGGTCGGCGGAAAAGCGGACGGAGCTGCCATCCCTCTCGCGCGCTCTCTCGGTTGCACCTTCGCGTGCGCCTCGTCGGAGCTCACGACCGGATTACGATAGCGCGATAGCGTGTTTCTCGTCGTCCGTCGTGGGCCCTTATACTCTTTCGGTGTGTGCGGGTTGCACACGTACAGTGTCTGGCGTGTGTGGGGGTCGCCACGGTCTCTCTCTCTCTCTCTCTCTCTCTCTCTCTCTCTCTCTCTCTCTCTCTCTCTCCTTCTCTCTGCGCTGCGGTGCGGCGCGCGGTTTCGGATCTCGAATTCCCTCGTCGTTTTACCAGCGCGTTTATGGCAATATGTATAGCTGTCCTCCTGGCCCTGCGCGTACGTGTGTGCGAGCGGTGTTCATCGTCGCCTTGGTGTCCGTTTCGCCGGCTGCTGCTGCTGCTGCTGCTGGTTTGCTGCACAACAAACCTTCGCTCTGATATCGAGATACCAGGCGGCGCACTGTCAGTTCCTCGAAACCGGTCGCCCGGTGGTGTTGGTGTTTCGTGTTCGGTTCGTTCGCCGTTTTCGCGGATTATTCATTTCACAGATTGCTTTGCTGATCCCCATTTGTTTTTGCACACATTTGCTCTGTGTGTTGTTTGCTACGTGCGTGTTGTTGTTGTGTTTGCCTGCCTCGTGTCGCCCTCCGTTGTGCGTGCCGTGGACATTGCCATTTTCTGGTGGTGTTATCGGCGGAGAGTAGTAACTATCAGAAAACCACCCTTGACCCGTGACTGTGAAGAGCGGAGAGGTACGAGGAGGAAGCGAATCGGAAATGCACTTTTGGTGACACTACGGGTTTTCCGCTTTCCCGTCTCGACTCATCGTGTGCGGCGTGCTTTCTGCGTAGTGATTTCTGCATGGATTTCATGGTGCATTCGTTGTGATTGATTGCTGAAACGGGTGTTGCTAAAGTTTCTTATCGTGCTGGTTTTGACTTTTTACCGAGAAAAAGTTCTTTCCACTTCCAATCATCAATCAAACACAGCACCCAACGGTTGAAAGTGTGCACTAGACAGTTTGTTATTCTTAAAGCATACATATTTGTAGTGAAGTTTACTGACCCGGTACCGATATTTCATTGGGAAAATTGATTTTCCATCGTACAGTTACTTCGAAGGGTGAGTTTGTGGCGTTTGCCTTTTTCACACAACCGTGCTTTCTTGCTTGCGTTCAATCGAAATCGAAAGAATATAAGCCAACGATGGCCTGTTATCGAGCGAATTAACTCGTGCTGCGATTATAGTGGAAAGTGTGCTGCAGTTGCGTGCGAGGGGAAAGGTATGTGTGCGTGTCACTGTAAGGATAACGAGCGGACTTCAATCTTTCTTGTTTAAGAATGTGTTTGAAATCAAATTGACGAAAGGACCCCAAAAGGGAAGGAAGTGGTACAACGCACACGCACACACAACGCCACACGCGAAACAATGTACAGTGCGAGTCCTTCGTTAAGGGGGCAACACGATAAGAAAAGGAAGCCACAATAACTGCTCGCCCCGGAGTCGGCATTCGAAGTCGTCGTCGGCATCGCTTCGGTTGCACCCAAGGGGAGGAGGGCGAAGAAACCCGAAAACGGGCAGTGTCGGGCGGGAACAAAGTGTACAATAAAAATGGAAAACGAGTCCACAGAAACACGGAGCCCTTCTAAGGGGGAAAGCAGAGGGCCAAGGGCAATCGGGAGGAACCCTTGGCACGTCGGAACGGGCGAAGAGTGTATTCCAAACGGCAGCATAAGACGGGGGAATTAGTTCACCTTTTTCCTTCGAGCTTGATGATACGTACCTGGCGAGGAGAGGTCCTCCGAAGAACCGCGCCTTTGTCTCCCATCCGGGCCTGTGTGTGTTTGTGCCGCACAGTCTGATCGGTTGATAAGAATAGGTATTAGTTGGGTTTTTTTCTGCCCTCTAGTTGCCCTCCATGCGATCCTCTCAACCCCTGTTGCTCGCCCTTTTTTCAAGGACGATGGCATGCCGTTTTGGCCAGACGCGACCGACCGGTCGAAACAGAGTGTGGTGCGAAATTATTTAGGGGTAGTAGCGTCGTTTGGCGAACTTTGACTGTGGCCAGGGAAAATGGAAAATGAGCGGTGATAAAATGCAAAATTGGCTGAAGTGGACTATTTCAATCTCGTTAAAGTGTTTTCTTATGTTTCTGTGCATCCACAGAGCATTCACAGTTCGGCACTAATACTTTTTGTCGGTAATTTTCCACCCTATAGGAATTCATTATTTAGGAAATATCACAATGTAGTTGCCTACATTTGTATTAAACGAAA
>JAOEFI010015756.1:0-10415 GCA_034621735.1 Anopheles plumbeus | reverse complement strand
GGGAGGGGGTGGTTTCTTCGCGACTTTGGAAAGTATCATTCTTGCTGCGTTTTCTGAAAGGTTTTTGGGGCTCTCTTTTTGGCCCTTTGCGCCAAGGCCAAGGCTGCCGGAACGTGGGAAGATTGAGGTGTACACAATGCGATTAGCTGAAGAGATTATGCCGCTCATGCCGTCTGCGGTCACGAGAGCGGGAGGCTCCTGTGATAAGAGGGGCGGCCCTTTTGAGGGACTGCGATGAATGAGTGAGGTTCCATTTGCGGTCGTTATTGTGATTGTTTGGGTCTACTTGAACAAGAGAAGGAAAAGATCAATTATCAACGGGGAAAACTCGGAGAAGAAAGGCTTTTCGCAAGCATGAAAAAAAGGACATTCGACACATGATCTGATGAGCTAGAGCAGTTTCTCTCACAAGATGTGATTCATGGAAAAATCTAAGCAAGAAAAAATTTTCAATGTCATAGTTGGTCTTCGTCGATTTTGTGAAACATTTCCCTAGATTAAATAAGCCTCTTAACCCTTTCCGTTGGCCCATCTCTCAACCTCCTCACGCAGACCCTCTAAACCTAAACAAAGCAGTTCCTCGCTACAAACGCAATAAAATCCTTCATAAACTCGCACCTCGTTCTCTCTCTCTCGGGGCGGAACCTTGGTCACATGAGCCCTTCGCCAGTTTCCATTGTCATCGGTACGGTGAAAATATTACCACACCGCCCGTTTGTTTTTCCGGCCGATGTTCGCCGGTGAAGAGGTCGCGCGCGTATTGCGTATGCCGCACGGAGTCCGCGCATCGTTTGTCGGCTCGTTTGCAAATCCAATTTGCTCCAATTTGAAAAAGTTGCTCCTCCGAGAAATTCGCGACCTCTCCTGGCCACGGTGTGATGACGATGAGCTCATGCCAATGTCCCCGGACGGTGGGCGTTTCGGCATCTCGGCACGGGTGCTTGGATTCTACTTTCTTCTCCCTCCGGGGGTTCTAACATTCCTGCAGAAACATTCTCCTGGTCTCTTCCGGGTTTTTTTCCGGTTAAAAGATCTTTTCATCTTTCCGTCTCCCCGTGGGCCGGTGTGACCGGTGAGCATGTACTTCACAGGTCGCCACGGCTTACACCGCTTGTGGGACACGATTTGATGATTCCGGTTCGACTGTGGCACAGTTCAGTTGGTACCACTATTTCACCTCCCATGTAGTTTTTGATGTCCGAGAAGGAGTCTCCGTGACTCTCCCTCTCCGGTCAATTTAATTTACCTCCACGCTCCGTAGTTAAAACTTACGCCAGCATACTTTCATTCTGAATAATTACAAAAAATTCAACCCAACCACAATTCTTCGTGGTAGTAGTAGTAACGCAACTGGGAGACGACGAATAAGTTCTGACCGGCTGAAGGAGGTCAGCAACTTACCACCGACAATCTCTCAGGAGGCTCAGGATCTTCATTCGTCGTGTGATAGCGGTTTCTGTGGTTGGTTAAACTTTTGCCTGGAGTTTGAGCAACTTTTCCCGTGGAATCGGGTGGGAAAGGAAAGGAAAAGTTGCTTCACAACTTGTGGCAAGTTGGACAAATGGTTAAGTATACGGTAGCTTACTTAAACAACTCAAGAACTGTAGTTTTTTGTTGGGACACTTCATGTCTACTAAAACTATGCATATGGGCGTTTTACCCTTTACAACTACATTTGAATTTTAAACATTTAAACGCCTGAGACTTTACCGTAGAGATCCAACAAATGAAGTCCGATTTATGAGACTAGCGTTAAAATTCTCCGAAAGTGGGACCAGGACTCGTGACAAGCCTTTCCAAAGCGTCCTGAGTAACGAAAAACCGGCAGCTTTTCGCACTACCATCAAATCCGCTTCCGCTCGATTTGGCCGACGGCTGGAATGGAAAATGGTACCAACTTCTGACTGCCGGCGATGGCCGCGAGGATACATGTACAATGTGCAATCAACAAGGCCGCTGCGGTCCGGTCGTTTTGTGGACAGACACATTCTTCGACTGCAGGTCGCCGCAGTTTTCGCGCGGCACATTTTCGTGGCCAAATCCACCGATGGACCACAAACCAGAGTTCTGGTCAGCATGCCGCCGTTGTAACGAGGCGTTTTTACTGCAGGACACGTTACGCTTCCGTCGCCCGGTGGACTTAACGCTTGTCCCGTTTGATGTTGGTTTTTGCAGTGCAGTACACTTCGGAGCTGCTTTCCATTGCGCGGACAATGGACCGGGCTTTCCATCCGGAAGATTTTGCGTTTCTGCCAAAAAGCGGAAAGAACGAAGTCGTTGTTTGAGTGCCGTGGACTTGCGTCACCGGGAAGTTCAAATGACGACGAAGTGTGCCGCTGCAGAGGTAGCAATTGAAACAAGTTACAAAGTGAATAAATTGTAACAGGAGTGTCGCATTTTTCAACTAGAACAGAATTACCCACAAACATTATAGAACAATCATAATGGGTCAATGATTTTTCAGAATATTTTAGAGAACTTTGAAAACATTAAAAAAATTGCATGCAAAAAGCTGAAAAGTAAATGAATAAAATATATATTACACATTAATGAAAACAGTTTTAAAACAAGTTGAACTTCACACGGGATACTCCCACCGAAATCGCATGCTCTTTTCGGACATTTGTAAACACTTAATTTATATCAACTACAAGCAGCAACCCACTCCGGATTTCACTCGGGTTTTCCTGGTTCGTCTTTTTTTTTTTCTGTCCTGCCCCACGGGACTTCCAGTCACTTCCCACTCATTCCGCTGCCCTTCCGCTGGGCACTCCACGTCCCCAGTGGAAGCATCCCCGTCCCCAGCAAACGATGGATACGCCACGTCAAGCGACACAACATCGTGCGGTGACGATAAAAATGATGTTGATGATGATAACCACCATCATGGAGTTGGTCCGCCGCGTACTATCCGTCCGGGACCCGTCCGGTCAACGTCGGGGAATGTTTCGTTATATTTTTTCCATCCTTTTTTTTCCCACCCCCTCCCCCCCCCTTTGGCAACACTTTTCACGCGCTCTACTTTACGACCTGCCGACACGCGGAAAATGAGCATTTATTGTCGGGGCGTACGTTGTCGACATGATGGTCGACTTCTTAATGGTGTTCGTTGTCCTCTCGGACATTGTGTTTTCGTTGCCCATTGTCCTTTCGCCGCGTGGTGCGCTGGAATGGTCTGGGTCCTTTCTTTCCGGAAGTGGATCACACAGAATGGCGAAAATGTGTGATCGTGAGAATGTTACTACATTTCATGAACATATGTTTCTGTCCGGTGTCCAAATTTACCAGATTCAAGGCAGCTATACTCAAAGGACTATACTGAACGAACTTCTCAAATAGTGGTTGGCGTCTTTTATTCCGATTTTGAGTTCTTTGCTATTTCTTTGATCAAGGAAATATTTTAATTGAAATCAAATTTATTAGAAACAGATAAGGAACGTACAAAATGCGGCAAGAGCACGTTGCTGAAAGCGCTTTTTGTGTAACTTAAAAGAAATAGCAAATAGAAACCAAACGGCTGCCAACCATGTGGCCACTACCCACTATCCCCGTACGTATTTCGGAAACGGTATCGCAGGCGACCAACTTTTGAAATATGGCACAACATTCTCAAGAAAAACCATATGTCAAAGTAGTGGTGCATTCGCAAGCGGCGAAACAAAGCAAACAATAAAAGTGACACAAATTGCAGAATTAAATTTAATTAAATCCCGCAACCTGCACCACACACTTCCGCCGACTATTCACAGACACACACACAGACAGATACGCGCGTCCGAAAAATATGAGAAATGCGAGCGGTTTTATGAACACTATACACCCCATGCCCCATGCCAACGGGCGCCAGGACATCAGAGACGGGCACGGGGAAGCGCTCGGAGTAGCCGGCAACCGGAATAATATACTATTCGAGGGCCCTGATGCATTTTCCGACGAAAGGCGGCCCCCGCACCACTGCGGTCGGCGCAAGCAGGACCCGACCGGGAGCTTATGTGGGCACCGAGCCCTGTAACACTCGTTTTTAGTGATCCTTTTCGAGACCGCCGCCATCAGCTCGCTATCTCGCTATCTCGGTTGGAATGTCGGTGCAGTTTTTGGCAGTGGAACGAATTGAAATACTCCGACCTACGCCTGCAGCACGAAGGGGCGTGAGGGTTGAGTGGTTGCTGCGGAGAGGACACCATCGAAACGCGCGCTGGAAAATCACACGGCAGCCGTGTGTGTGCTTGTTGTTGGTATGGGTTGTTTGGCGCCATAGACTCGCAAAACCAAACCGACGCTGACCAGAGCAAGTGGCAGTCGTCGTCGTTGTCGTTGTCGTCGGCAGCAAAAATTGAAAACCCTTCGCAACCAAACCCCAACACCGCAAGGTTGGTTGGAGATGTGCGTTTATTTGTTCCCATGGACAACGAGGAAGCTTAATAAAATGAAACTAAGCAGGATCCGATGATCGTGCTCGCTGTTAAGATCTGGCTATGAGCTTTCCCATCGTAACCTGCAATTTACATACTTCACGTTAAAACTAATATTTTTGTGCGATATTATAGTTCCATCGCCATCCCTCATTGGGACATTAATCTCTCTGAAAAGGGGACCTTAGGTATCTACTTTAAATTTGCTTTAAATGCAACTCCTTCAAAAAAATACAAAGTCGTATTAGAGCGTCGTAGCAAAGCATTGATGAAGGAGACGTTTTATCTTCGAGGTTTTTAGATGCGCCACAGGTTGGAACATTGCCTGCCACTATTTTATATTTGTAAGATTTGAAAGATGTGAACGGTTATAAAATCATCAACTGGAAACCCTTCGCGCAACAACCCCCCTAGTCCTCGTGATGCGTAGTTTTCATCAACGGCATCTCGGAACTTTGCTACCCCAACAAAGCTGACCCCTGCGCCACCGGCGGACCTAATGGCCGAAAATGACAGGCCGAGTTTCCAGTGTGTATTATAGCTTCCGTTTCCGGTTTGTTTCGTGGCAATTCGTTCCAGAAGAAAACTTTCGCCCGACACCTCATTCTTCCCAGCTCGATCCACCAGGATGCCATGGAGCCTGTGGTTCCCTGGACGCCCCGGTTGGACGTCGGGCGGAAACCCGGGGGTGGAAACGTGGGAGCAAGTTAGAAGTTTTATTTATTTCTCCCTCTTCCTTCCGGACTTTCGAATTTCTGTCATTCGCCCGGTGCCACTTCCGAGGTTGAGCGGTGCATACATAAAATGCACCGAACTTTCCTCAGCACAAAGCAGCCCGGCAATGATGCTGCTCCTGGCGTTGATGCCGATGGAATGGCGAGTGGAAATGAGGGCGGGTTTGCGTGCGGGGTTTCGGATTCTAATTTCCTGTCCTTCCGTTGCAGACTCTCGCCTCACTCCCGAGTCCCGACGAAACCGACCAGGAGGAGACGGATCAATTCTTTGAACTTTTCCCGTTCCGTTGGCAAATGTCTGTGGCAGATGCGGCCGAGGATGGTATTGATGGGAAATTCAAACTGCATCCGTGCCTTCCGTGCGATGCGGACACCGCTTCCCTAGCCGGTGACAGCAAACTTTGAGGTGGACTGCACAGCACTGATGAAAGGGAGTTTCTTGAAGAAAAAAGAAACCGATTCCCCTGCGCCATTTACTAGCGATTGGAATTCCGAGCACATGTGTGTGGATGTGTGTGTGTGTGTGTATACGGGTATGGTGTGTGATGTGCCATTCCAGCGGAACCCGTGTGTCATTTTACAGAAGCACCGTAATAGGATAATTGGATGGTATGGACACGGCACATGCCATTTTCCCCGATTGTTACGACCGAAGATTGCGGTTGGCGGATACGAAACGACCGCCAAAAAGACTCCTTCTCCAAGCGCTTCTATTACTGATTCATCGATCGTTTAATCTGAAAACCGTAAATAATGTTCATCAATATTCATTAGGGCACCGACTGGGGAATGAATCAACCAGCCCTCCAGCCAATTCCAGGTCGTGTTCCGATAGGCTCGTTCGTTCGCACATTCGAATTCGAATCGGGGATGGGAATTTCTCACTCATGAACCCTACTCACCATAGTGAAGCGTCAGCAGACCATGCGATCTATTGCTTTAATTCTACCAATACTCCTTTCCCAGTTCGTTTCTATTCCACTACTGGAGAAATCCTTTCTTGCGCCTTACATTTTCTCTCGCATGATTTCCTGGAAATATAATAAAAAAATTCAACTTGGGTGAGCCTTGAGAAAGAACAGTTGAAAAAGTGTTTTTAAGTACAGAAGTAGAAAGAAAAACACATCATTAACACCTAAACCGAACGCTAACGGCAAACAAAGTGCGTCTGTCGAATGCGCTTGATAGATTTTCGGATGCCTTTCAGGGCTAATGGCATTCCGCTTGCGTGTGTGTCTGTTTGAAAATGGCAACCGTGACAGTAAAGTAAATTCGGGAACAAAGACAAACCGAGAAACTTGTCTTGTCTTCGGCCGATACATGGTTTCGTTCCCGCGAAGGCGACCCTGGCGAAACGCAAACATACAGACATATTGACACGCGTTGAACGTGTGTCGATCGGTAAGAAAGGAAAGCCCCGAGAAGAGCGGCTCCAATTTTCCCGCCCCAGCCCGTTTCAATCAACGGGCCACGCGCATTTTTCCGTTTCTCGAACATCGGACTGACGGAGGGCTAGGTTTGATCAGTGCTTTTCTTTTTCCACCGTATTTATCCAGCACGGGTACGGTACGGGTGGAAAATCGTTAGAAACAAAGGCAAACGAATAAAGGCTGCAGTCAGTTCTTTTGTTCCTTTTTCATCCGTTCCTCTGACACCGGAAAGAGGTATTACTTGATTCGATTGACTTCCTTTCCACGCCGCGTTCAAACTGTGTGCAGGTAGCGAGAGCTATTTGAGCTGGATGAGGCTAGGTTGATAAAACAACTCACATCATGTGTTTTATACACACAAAGATATGCTCGAAAGTAATGTTTAACATTTAATACAACTGTTGACGCCTAAAAGTATGCACTATGCACGGCACTGGTTAGATTTAGATAGGATTAAATAAGGATAGATAAGCATTACGGAATTACCAAAGTATTTGAGAACTAATCGGATAATTGTAACGGACAATCGGAGCAACAATTATCCATACAACCGCGAAACAGTGTACAGCAGTGAGCTATTGAACAACAACTTAGACATGAACTACTATGAAAGATAAATGGAAAACCTTCCGAAATGAATCTGAAACATAAGGATGTGGAAACAATCACACTATTTCCAGTCGTGCTTCTGCAACTCCATCAATCCTGGATTTCCCTGGGCTGTCGTTTTCTCGGATGAACTGTTTTCCCGCCACACACACAAAAACACACGCAATCCGGGGGCCAAGAAAGCAAAACGTCAGAAGATTAATCAACTAAAAGCAGCGCAAGGTGGATGAAGAATCTATACACGCGACAACAAAACCCTCTCGCTGCCGACGCTGCGGTCCTCTGGCGCACCGGGTTTCGCATTCAATTATCACCCGAGCCGTAAATTGGTGCGACGTTTTGTTTTTACGACGACGGCCCGGCCCGAAAACGCCGCGACTCCTGTGCGATAAATTCTTGCCAGCAGCCACCGTTGCTGCTGCTTCTCAGCATTTTTAGCCTGCCCCGGACTGATTGGTTTTTCGCAGATCGATGGCCCGCGCCAAGCCCGACCGAAGGAAGGTGTGCAAAGTTATGGTCATGATTTGGTGGAGTTTATCCGGAAAATAATAACACTTTTCCCCGGCCGCGCGGCGTTCCCCGCGCGTTCGGTTGCACGGGACACGTCGGCACAACGGAACGACGGGCTGGAAATTTGTTCTTTCCGTAGGGCTTGCAGCTGTTTGGCTGGAACCGGCAACATGCCAGAGTGACGGGAAAAAGAGACAGAGAAGGAGAGAGAGGCAGAGAGCACACACACAGCTAATGTCAAATAATGTCACCCGCATGCCGACAATCTGTCGCCGATCGTACAGACCGGAACTTTTGGCAGTAAACTTTCGCCATTAAACTGGGCCGAAAAAACCGAGAGCAGTACTTTACCGGGGGAAAAATCGGCCTCTTCAAGCCACCTGGAGTATATTGATGGTCGGTATCATCCATCGGCCGGGGGGTGCATTGTTTTCTGTGTGTTTATGTCGTAAATATGTTAACAAACGTATGACACAGGTGTCTGAGAGCTGCCATAAACGGATGGTTCATTTATTAGCGACAGATTACGGCCCAGTAATAGTTATTGTGGTACTTGTGGACGGGTGCCGTGTAGGTCGTTCGATAATGTCAACCCCAGTTGTCGTTCACATTTGCGCGCTTTTCTTTTTTTTATTATGCATCTGTTTATTAAGGAGTTAGTAATCGCGCAGATTTAGACCAGCCCTGAAAGAGTAAATAGATAAATACTATGGTGTAAAAATATAAACAAATGGACCTAAGGATCTCAGAATGCATACAGGCCCTAAATCGGTTACCACTTATTAGTCTTGTGGCTTTAATAAAATCAAACGGAAGGAAAGCTCGCCTATTCCAAGTAGCTTTCCATAGAAATTCCTTTTGTGAAGGTAAGGTCCTTTTTTTTGTCTATGACCTTTTGAAAAACCCGCTCCCCGTATTTACCATGCCTTTTGCTCTGCCGTTTCATTCAATTAAGAGAAACTCTTTGGCCGTTTTGGCTTGCTTTTTTGTTATCACACATCGAACAATTACTATACTGTAATTTTCTACGCAACTTTCTGCTTTCGTTTGCACAATTGGGGGAAGCACTTCTGGTTGGTTACTTTGGTTGGTTGGCTCCACCATCATCAAACTCACGCGAACTCAAACTCAAATCCCGAATGGGGTGGGTGGGGCGGGAAGCAATCGAAACCAGTTCCACGTTTTCTATGTTTTTTACCCCCGCCCTAGTGTGTGTGTGTGTGTGTAAGTGGCCGTCTTTGTTGCGCTGGTGCTAGGAACCCTTGCTACGAACCGTTTGCTGCCAGAGTCCGAGAACGGCAGTCGGATGTGTTTATTCCGCACATTTGCTCAAAATTTCCGGCCACACCCTGTCGATTCACTCAAGGAGCCATAGCTGACAGGAGGCGGCACCGGTGGGTGGTTGGTGGGTGGTGGTTGTTGAGGGACACGACGTGACTCCCCGAGCAGAAACAGAACGATGCTGCTGGCGGGCGGATTGGGGTGGATTGGCTGTTAGTGTGTACCACGTCGACCCCGAGTAGGGAGACTGGGAGTGGGTGTTGGGAGGAGTGTGGTCGAGTGTACGATAGCGCGAGACGGTGTGTTGCTCTGCGGGAAAGCATTACACTACATTCGGGGCTAATTCATTTGCATGCGAATGTTGTTCGAAGCGCAGGGCGAAGCGTTTTCTCGCCGCGGTTGGAGTTTTCTCCATGGACGCCGGGGACTTTTTTGGGACGTGGGCCATTCGTGCGGTTCACAGATTGGTTCTAATGTGACCACAAAGAGAGACAGAGAGAGAGAGAGAGATAGAGAGAGAGAAAGAGAGGGTGGCGCTTACCATGGCGTACGGTGTAACGCTGAATTTATTAAAAAAAACACAAGTTAGTACACTTAAGTTTACAACGTTGGATTAGGAATCTGTAAACCATGATAAATATTCATAAAGCGATGGACTAGCCGTTAAAAACGCAATGAATAGGCCAGCGGGGGTTGGAAAATCGTTAAGATTGAGACACACTTTTTTTTTGTGAACAAATTGATTATTAATATCAAATAATACGCAACCAACATTCATTCTGCAATAATTGACTACAGTTTGAAACATATTTTCGGCCGAAAACAGAAAATTGTGTTAGACTAATCCACCTGTCGAGTACGAGACAAAGAGGATGAGAGGGTTGATGCGAACCTTGTAACATTCCCTGGACCGGAAAAACTTTTTCCCATTAAAACTCATCTCGCGGCACGGATCACCCCTCCATCGAGTTTTGGGACTGCGAGCGATGGGAAAACCCGGTAGTGCTTATATTTACTTCGACGACGATCAAGCCCTCCGGGAAGTGGAAAATATCGGCGGAGGTCACAAGATCTTGGCGGAAAAACTTAAAATGAAGTTATGCCCCGGCGAAACTCGCTATACATATATTCGGTTTTATCCATTCCAGTTTGGCTTTCCTTCGCTTTTATCCCGAGCCACGTTTCCGAATGATTGGCTTGGCGTGTGTTGGTTTGTGTGTTGGAGAAGAGTTTGTGGCTTCAGAAGAAAGTTTCAGCTTTTTTTATGTTTGAGTTTTTGCTTTTCATCTTCTTCTGTTTCATATGTATGTAGAACTGCCCCCCGCCTCTCGGATCCGAAATGAGGGTTTGTAGTACCACGAAAGAGAGAGAGAGAGAGAGAGAGAGAGAGAGAGAGAGAGAGAGAGAGAGAGAGAGAGAGAGAGAGAGAGAGATAAAAA
>JAOEFI010015755.1:0-10421 GCA_034621735.1 Anopheles plumbeus | reverse complement strand
CCCCCCCCCCCCCCCCCCCCCCCCCCCCCCCCCCCCCCCCCCAGAAACAGAAAACTAATGATAAAATAAAAACTAAAAACCACTACGCAATGTGATGCTACGAAAGAAACGGCGGTTGCGTATCGTTTGATCGCTTCTCCTTCATCCTTGTTTTTCCTTCCTGTGGTATAAAATGTTTTGTTTTTGGAAATTTATTTATTTCCCATTCGGACAGCTGCTGCTGCGTACTCATTTGTACGTTGAGTGGGTGGCGTTTATTTGGCAGTTGACTGTGGTTTTTCGGTGGCCGCTATCCCTGCAGGTAGCAAGTTGAGTTTATGCATGTGTATGAGAGAGAAAGAGAGGGTGAGAGGGAAACGGACCGACAGGCAGAGAAGCATCGATTAGGGGAGAGGCAACTGCCCACCTGGCATCCCGAGGAGCCAAGCCAGGCCGAGGACCAGTAGCTCACTTACGACGACGACGACGAGGAGTAAGCCGATGGCAAGGGGTGCAACGAGGTAGGAAGCAGCGTGATCGGATCGAGACTGTCGGCGGTGGGTGAAGATGCGGTGTTAACGGCAATCAGCTGTAAAACAGTTGGAACCGCTATTGGCAGATTGTTGGGTGGTAATGTTGGTGGTCTGGCTGCCGTTGCTGCTGCTGCTGCTGCTGGTGCGGTTGCTGATATGCTTGCGCCGTGCGCGATCCACTCCCGTACTGAATAATTGTGGTTGTTTGACAAGCGGAAATGCATCCCGGCGCGTTGGAGAACCCCCGTGCGTTCCCAGTTCTTGCGCGTGCGCACACTCTGGTGAAATTGTGAGTGGTATTTACACGAGAAGAGCATGAACGAACCCTGATGGGCCTCGGGTCTACCGGAGTCTACCGTTTCGTTTGTCTGCGCCCAGGTGGGGCAGACGGCGAAGCAGCGGGCGGGTAGGCAATAGCTCCGAATTGCTCGCGAAAAACTGTAGACGAAACCGTCGGTTTCGATTCTTATCTTCACCCGGGTACGATAGGTTTCGAGTTTTCCCGTTTCTTATGACAATGGTAATCTATGAAATCATTTATTCTACGGTTTGGTTTGTTTCTACTTTCTAGTTTCTACATCATAATATCAGTTCCGGTACAGGGAAATAGAGCAAAAGATAGAGAGAGAAAGAGAGAAAGAGAAAGAGAGAAAGAGAAAGAGAGAAAGATATAAACAAAGAAAGGGATAGTGATAGTGAGAAGGAGAGAGAAACTAAGGAAGAAAGACAGAGAGAGAGAAAAAAAGAGAGCGAGTAAGAGGAAAAGAGTGAAGTAAAGAAAAGAAAGAAAGCGCAAAAGCGAGCGAGGTACCAATTGGGCACGACACCGGGTCGGGAAAGCTTCGTGGGTTCCCGTGTACGATTTGGTGCAACGGGCAGTAAACTCACCCTACAAAAGGGATCACAAAGATTCTGGGCCCATCTGTCCACCCCTCTCGTGGGTGATTTGTAGCGATCGGGCACGATCAGGCGAGGGGCTATCTTTACTGGGTTCCAGCATAGCTTATTCGGGTGAGTCTTCTAGCAATAGAAGAAATCAACAATGTCTTGTCGCCACCACTGAACAACCACCCTTACAGCACCACTCCCGGGGGTTGATAAGTTTGGCTTTTTCTGACGCCTGATCAGCTAGTCACACCACTGGGTGAAAGAATGGTACGCTAGCAGTGGGCGCAGAGGATAGAGGCAAAACAGACCCCCCCCCCCCCCCCCCCCCCGTGGGGGTGGGGGTTCATTTGGACCGAGATCGCGTGATAGTTTGACACACTTCAGTTTCGGTGCTTTCCCGTACCCGGAGAGCTTTCCTAGAAGAGCAGAAAAGAATAGAACGAGATAGTCACATTCGGCACAAAAAGGCACATTCGGCGGCTTTGGCGGGCACTTTTCCCACGAGCCCTGTAAGCTTACGTGGGGGTTAGGTCGTACTTGTAGCAACGACACACAGACGGCGAAGCGAACGTACGGCGCGGCCACTCACACGTAGGCCTCACCGACGGCAGCCTCCGGGGATGGCTTTCTAATACCCGTTGGCATTCGGTATTAACTTTTCGCTAGCGCTCGCCCGCACCAGGAGCCGAAGAAGCGCCCTGCGCGCCCGCCCCCTGCGTCTGCCCCTGCACTGCCCGGAGACACGGCACAGAACGCCGACGCTAAGCCTCCCATAATGCCCGGTCTTTACCGGTACCGGGCCGGCTTAGCGGACCAGCTAGAGCACGGTGGAAAACTAATTTCCATCTTCGGGTTTCGATTGTGTCTCGCCTGGTCCGCCCTGCCCCAGAGCGACGTCATGTTTCGCCTTGGGCACAAAACACAGTGGGAAGAAACAACATAAGGAAGGAATAAAACAAAACAAAAAAATCCATCCCGAAAAACAAAACTCCCCAAGGCCGTGCAAAGGGCAGGAGGCCGCCGTTTCGGTGGCGGGCGGGCTGGATCGGCTTTCAGCCCCGTCAAGAGGAACGCAAATAGAAGTCTTCGTCTTCGTTTCGTAAGATTGCAAATCGAACTCAGCGTTCCACTTCGTCCTCGGGCGGGAAGCGATATTGACTTTCTTCTTCGGGGTAGCACTTTTGCTCTCATCCTGGGGGTCCTTTAAGGCGGTCGAGCAAAGTGCATCGTGTGCGTGAGAAGGAGAAAGATTGGTTGACTGAACGAGAGAAAGAGCGCGAGCGAGAGAGAGAGAGAGAGAGAGAGAGAGAGAGAGGTTTATGAATTTACTCAAGTGAATAAATAGAGATATTTACTCGTTTGTAACGAGCATTACTATTCGGGGAGTTCGCCGTTTCCGGTTCGCAGTTATGTTGGGCAGGGGGTGGAACTTCCAAACTTCTGCCATACCGGATCCATGTTCCTCCCTTTCCCCCGTCTACTCCACGCATCCCCCACCACTCGCACAGCAGGGAATGGTTCGTCCGTGCTTCCGACCGTGTTCAATCAATCTTCACCCTCCGTCTTGGCGCTCTTCGGTGGAGTTTGAGTGGAGTTCACTAATAGACTAACAATTTCGCTCGTCGATGTCGCCGTGTTCGCCCATCCATCAGCGGACGCAGGCGACGTCGGCCCATTCGGGACGGTTGCACCGGGAAGCGTTTAGGAAACAAACTGGACCTAGGTATGGGTGGTTGTTTCCCGTGGCTTTTCTTTGCGTGTTTAGGTTTCTTTTTTTGAAGGTTCGCGCGCACTCAGAAGTGAATAATTGCTACAAATTGCTGTAGCCGGCGACGGTCGCGACGGCCACCATCGAAATCTCGGAAATAATCCTACTGATTAATCCTTCGTCTCGGGGGTAATAGCTACCCCCGGCGTCGACTTCCAGAAAGTACGCGTGGAGGCGTGTTTTAATTGCTTTCATCGAGCACCGCCGGACCGGAGACGCGGGGGGACAATACGGCCCGTGGTAGAAAGGGGGTGGTATGGTTGTGCATGGTAACGGAAAATATAGTTTCGGGTTTTTACGACATACTGCGACTGGCGCATTGGATGTCCCGGGAAATGTCCGTCTAATAGCCTCCCCCCACCCCCGGGAACCCATTTCCGGGGGACTGATTTCACGCTCCACCGAAGCCATCACTGGTGACGCTGGTCCGAGACTGACTATAGGGGGTCCCTCGGCTCGGATCGATCGTGTGTGTGTGTGTGTGTGACGTACGGTAGCGAGCTCGTCCGAGCTCAACCGAGTCACGTGCTTCGCCTCTCGTACGCCTCCCGGCTTTCGCTGGGTTGGGGAGGAGTGGTGGTGGTTCGGCCGAGGGTAGTTTTCTTGCGGCACATTCGAGCCGCAACCACAAGCGTCAGCTTTCTTGCATTCCGATCATGCACCGACCTGAACAGCCGGAACATTTAAGCATGCCAGCCCGGTACGTGAGGAGCACCGGGCCGGGTAGCTCTTGCGCTCGTAGCATGGAATAATCCGACGGAGCACACACACATGCTAACACGCATCCGTACGGACTAACTCCCCTTCTGCCCCCCTCCCGCCCAGCTCGGCTTATCGTACTCAAGCACGTGGTCTTGTATAGCAAGTCTTCGTTCCCGGCACCATTCCACTCTAGACTGTGGGCCAGAGCAGAAACCGGATGACAAAAATGAACGAAAGAGAGAAAGAGAGAGAGGGAGAGAGAGAGAGATAGAGAGAGAGAGAGAGAGGGAGAGAGAAAAAGATAGAGAGAGAAACACAGAGAGAGATAGACGCCACTGTAAGGACGAACGGTGGAATGATCGACGCCAAAAGACAGGACCAATCACTGGGGAGAGGGTGGTGGGAGGGTGGTGGAGGGTGGTGGAGGGGTCCCAAAGTAAAAAACATCCTTCGGAAAGTGGTCCCATTTCGTGCAGGAATGTGGGGAAATACATCTGACTTTTCCCCCTGACCGGCTGGCTAAATAACATCCCTCTAAAACTGGGTGCGCGTTATAGGTTTGCGCTTTCCAGATTTCGTACGATGGCGTGTTTATTTCGCAGGCTCATGCTTTGGATTATGTTTTTCCTTTTGCTGATAGTTGGAAGGTCATCCATTTTGGGGAAGGTTTTACTTGACATCAAAATAAATTTTAATTCATAGCGTTTGAACTTTGGCTTGTGCGAAACGATTTCCCACTGTAATGGTCGTTTCAAAATTAATCCTCTTCATTCACCTTTTCACACATTTCGGGCGCCGTAATTTAAACCCGTACATCTTAACCACACCCTCGATGTGGCAGTGTGTGCTTTTGTCGCCGCTTGTCGTAGCGGTTCGGACGGCTGCAGCTAGCATGTTTGTGTATCCCATTATTGCTATTGATGCACGCTTCCTTCGCTACTTTATTTGATTTATGTGCACGGGAGGCCGATACAGTTGACCGTTCGTGATGAACTGGCCTGCGTTATAATAATAATTGTTCGACGTTTCGCTCCCGGCAACAAAAACCACCTACCCGCAAACACGCGAGTGCATTCACGTGTGTCCTTATTAATTACCCTTGAATAATGCAGACCCTCATTGTGCACGGCAATTATTCATCGGCGCCACGGCACACTACTCGGGCCCATACCGTTTGTGCACCAGTGTTTGCAAGGCCCATGGGGGGGGGGAATGCAGAAAGGAACGCCGGTGGGCCAGGCCGGTGGTGGTGTTGGTATGCATGCAGGCGACCGATGCATTGTGGATTGTGCCACAGTGTTGCCACTCCGGAGACACACCACCAAGAAGGCAATTATTTCTCCTATTCCAGTCGCACCGATTGTCTCCAGGCTAATAACCACGATAGTTTTGTGGGATTGTGCCGGAAGATACACACTTTACCACACACGCGCACACATGCGAGACTAAAAAAACACACTCACTGCTTCGTGCCGTGCAATCGATCACGAATGGATGCTGCACCGAAACGAGTGCTCAGCGGGGGCTCCTGCAGGGTGCATCCTTGCGGTGCTTTAATGCACCAACACTTTTGCTCCAAGGCCCCCGGGCTCATTAGCATATTGCTGCGCGAGTGTCAGCGTGGTACGTTTGGAAATGAGGACTAATTGATGAAAGCTCGCGAGCTGTCGGGCGGTACGGTGATTGATTGTTTCGGTCCGATCGTCCCACCTCCACCCGACGTAATTGAAGAATCATGCTCGGAGACGGTCGTGGGACGGTGGTGGGAGCGGGAAGGGGCGGCCGAGGGTCGAGGGAGGAGTAATGGAGTTCATTGCTTAGCTCCGCTGAAGGCGTACCCAAAAGAAAGCCCAATCCTGGCGCTGGACTCAATCGCCGTTCGGTTGCTGCTATTAATAACCAGACGTCCCATTCCGGTTCCGGTTTTCTTTTTTTCCCCTCACTAATGTGTCACTCAAGGGAACTGCAGCTGATGGGATTGTGTAGTTATGGACTAATGGCAAGTTTGTGGGCTTGTGTGGTCCACCGCAGCGCTTCCGCTGACCCCGAGAACGTGTCTCAACCTTCCGACGAGGCTGGCCGGAAACTGGGGGCCTACCTTTCCCGCTGTGGCGGAAGAGCGTGCTGCGGGGAAGCGGGTATGGGGCAGATAAACCTCTGGCACCCTGGACGAGCGGGTGGCAGACTTCAACCCCCTCCCCAGTGCAAGCGAACCTGGTCCGGAAACCGGCCCGGCAGGTTCTGTTTTTACACTGTAAACCCTTCGTGAACCGGTGCGTTCTCCCGGGGAGTCGTTCTGAAACTTGTTTTCACGGCCCGGGGCGATACCAGCTTTGCCGAGCGGCGACGACGACGACGACCCGTGCAACCGAATGTTATTACATTATTACATCGTTCGACTGTTGTGATTGTGTCAGGAGCGGCCTCCGGAGCATCTGCTTCTCGAGCCTTGACGTCGTCCGGTTCGTCCATCTCCCGTCGAGGCTCAGAGGCCTGCGTCCGAGTTA
The DNA here is from genome assembly GCA_034621735.1 of Anopheles plumbeus. Lineage (NCBI taxonomy): Eukaryota > Metazoa > Arthropoda > Insecta > Diptera > Culicidae > Anopheles > Anopheles plumbeus. The sequence continues at coordinate 4,044 of JAOEFI010015755.1, read as the reverse complement.
TTACGGCCGGGTTACCGCATCGTGTGTCCGGAGCATATCGCCTGCTGCCGGCTCCAGCGTAAGTGTTAAAAGTTAGTCTCCTGTGACGGAGCAACCCAAACAGCCTAGCCTTCCGGACGACAGGAGTGAAAGGGGGCGATAAAAACCTCCCAATATCCCTGAGGCTGGTTAATTTTAGTGATCTAACGTAGTGGCGGTACACTTTTTGCGTGTATGCGACGGCAGACGGCAACGTCAGCGTCGATTCGCTTCTCTTAAACTAATTTCATGTAAATAGTCCTACGTGTTTCTGTCCGAGTTCCCAAAAGGTCGAAATGTTTTATGCAATTCCCCCCTGGGTCTGCAAAGTCGCTAGTGGTATGCCTTCGGCATCGGCCCCGGAAACTTCTTCCGCCGAGCAGAAGGGTGTGCTAAGGGTCGAACTTTCATCTAATGGCGCGTTTGTCTACAAATATTGCCCCCGCACCGAACGTCCTACGTTTGGGCAAAAATAGAGCAGCAAATGAACAAAAATTAAAAAAAATAATATGAGGGAAATACCGTCTCATACCATTTCCTTCTCTAGGGGCGAGCACTTTTACCTTTCGAGCATTGTGCACGCTCGGCAAAACTAGCAATCACGGACCGCTCGCACAATTCATGGACCCTACTGTTAGGTCATTATGCCGGAGCAAAGCAAACGTGTGTGTGTGTGTGAAGTGTACGGGGCAAACATGGCCAAATGGTACAATCACAGAAGTTGTAGACAATTTTCTTCGTGCAAATTTAATCTGCAAAAGTAATGCTCGCTTGGGTGCGGCTGGCTAGCGACGGCCTAGCTATGCACGTGCAATGCTTGCAGAAGCAACCCTATTTTTTATTTTCAAATTTTCATTCGTTAGGATGCTGCTACGAATAATGATGCCCAGGGTGCGGCATGGTGGTGGACACGCAGCGGCAACGTTGGTGGTGTCGGTGGTGGTGCTGGTGGTCGGTCCGGACCAACAGAGCAAGTTTTGCGGAACCACTTGCACTTCAGAGCTTACTTGACTTCTATTACCTGACAAACGAGCCAGAATGTCTTCTGGAAGCGTCACTAGATATGCTACCAAATATCTGGAACGAACCGGAGGCAAATATGTTCCTTCTACCGGATCCGGCGCAGGCAACGGCCAGCTGGGACCAGCAGCAAAGTGGACTAGAGTACCTCGGCCGGCTTTCTGTCTGGGTAAACGAAGAAACGGTTTATTTTCCAAGCAGTTAAAAGGCTCGTATCAGCGGTAGCAGTGATCATGCAGCACATTGATTGCAGTTGGTAGACCTAGACAAAGTATCAGGATAGCATGCATCAGATCGCCGTACAGTTGGCCCCGTCCGATGAATTATGGTAGATCTCCATAATGAGTGCTTATAATCCTTTACAAATAACAACAACGCTGAAAGTACGCACACTGATTTTCCCTATTCGTAGGATTTTCATTTTGAGTGAGGTAAAGTTGACTGGACGTCCATCACTCAACCATCGTGATGGAGCCGTCTGGCTCTGACCGGTGTTTTTGATGGAGGCGCCTGGTACCGCACGATTATCATTTTGATGGAGGCGCCTGGTGTCTTACAGGGATGTTGGGTCTTTTTAGCAATCGTTGGAAAGTAGCAAACTTCGCTGGAATTGTTGCTATTTTGAACGCATAAAATCAGCAACAGCAAACGATAGGTGGTAAAGTTACGCACGATTGTGAAATTTTCCTCGTTCAAAGGCTTCATTGTTGAAGAGCGGTCGGCCTTTGCTCTCATTAAAATCGTGTATCGGATGGCATGCATGGTAAAAAGGCTGCTTGCTGTTTCCGAAATAGTCCTGCCTCAGCTGAGCATCATTATTTTCTGTCCGTTGCAATGGAACAATGACAATTGTACGCTGTTCCGGGTTCGACGAAATGGGGCTTGACGTAGTGTCTCGTTAATTAATACCATCAGGGAATGCTTCAATCGCCCACGCCGTTGTAATGCCGGGTCGTACGTTCCATCGCCACATCGCCGTGCCTAAACGATCGACGGCCTCTGCTCATTATTATTGGACAGAATATGGAACGTCCTTACGACAAAAGGCTCATTATCATACGATCACGGTACGGGTGCTGCTGCTGCTTCAATTCGAACAGTTGCTGGTGTGCAACTACTTCGTGACTAGTCGACATTATTTACAACGACAGGTTCAATGATGCTCCCATTGTGACTGATTACAGATTGCCTTTTCCACGAATGCATCTCGGGTTGGAGGTCCTCAATCGTGCTGTTGCACACTGATGCATAAGCTTTCAAGTTAATAAATATATTCAACGTATGCCCTTTTTTGTTTTTGTATCCCTCCGTTCGTGTTGAACAGTGCGGATAGGATATCGTTATAGACAATTCTTGCCAATTTCCCTCCATCAACCATGCGATACTCCGTGCTAATGCTGCAGAATATTTTAGGATGCTGTCGTAGGTATATACATGAGCCTGATTGAGCGGTGGCTCAAGCGACGGGTACAAATCGAGTAGTTTTTTTTTACCAATTCAATATCTAAACGTAAGAAAGCGTACATTGGAAAAAAATTGCTTGGACATCAGCGGAATGGGTCAGAGAGGGTTACAAAATAAGAAAAAAAAAGGCAGGCAAAGGGAAGCAGAGAGATTTCGTAGCAACATCATCAACACGCACGCATTGCGAGCAGTGGCAGTACCGCCACCACGAGCGTCGACGAGAATGATGCCCTTCATGGATTTTCAACATTGTCCATGCCATCAGGGATGGAAAGACTTCAGGTCCAGCTGAGCACCCAACGGGGAGAGTGTCGAAAAAGACCGGATACCACCGGAGACTGGCACATCGTCCCCCCGGGAGGAAGTTTTTTTTTGAAGATCGTGGGTATTTTGAAAGAGTTGCAGCAGTTTGGGTGGCAGTAATGAAGGCAACGGTATTCCTGGTAGAGTTAAGTCCCTTGCGAACATATGTTTATTGTTTGTACCGCCTGTCTGCACAGACGTGAGAAGAAAGACGAAGGAATTATCATTTTCTGCAGACTCATCAGCTGTACATACCGAGCATTTTCCGGTTTTAACTGTCGACTGATAGCTCTAGTTGCAGTCATGTTGATAGCAGTTTTACGAGTTAGTAGCAGCTGTCGTCTTGGTGGTAGTGGTTCGAGCCACTAGCAGGTTCATTCGTCGCATACTTAATTGCATTCGTAAAAACAAAAGTAACCAACGAGGGGCGAACAACAACACAAGCAAAACGAACGAACAGCGAGACAGCGAGGTAGGTGTGAGTGGGTGCATCGTCACCCGACACATCACCCGAAAACAATAGATGCCGGGCACTCGCATACGGAAAACAACAGATGATAGGACAACAAAAAGGAAAACGGCAGAACAACGTAATCACGAAAACGGGACAATCTGCAAATTTGTCAGCTCGAGAGGACTGTCGAACGCACGCAACGCGGTAGCAACTGTCGTGGTAGCAGTAATGATGGTAGTAGTAGTGGTTGTAGTAGTACCGTCGTAGTAGTAATTGTCGTAATTGTAGTAATAGTAGCAGTAGTAGTAGCACAGAGATTCACAAAGGTACACGGCACACAACACATCAACACGTCATACGAAAAGGATATGCATAAGAAATGTTTAGCTATATGTATATATATACAACTGATATTTTGTATATGTGATTACAGTTACAGAAACACAGTGAGAATGACAAGACTCGTAGTGGTAGCGTCGACTATGGATTGAGATCACAGATCACAGACGTACAGCAACAAATAGACAATAGACATATTTCTGAGCATAGAAAAACAGATTGAAAATAAGTATAGAGAGTGGGAGACATAGTGTGGGAGAGAGGGAGACAGAGGGAAAGAGAAAAATAGGAAGAGAGAAAGAGAGAGAGCGAGAGAGAGAGAGACAGAGAGAGAGAGAGAGAGAGACAAAAAAGTGGAAAACACATCGACGATTATTTGAAACAAATTTGGGTACAGCGAATAGGAAATAAAGGGAATTTTGTGTTATATAATGATAGAGAATGAC
>JAOEFI010015753.1:0-10460 GCA_034621735.1 Anopheles plumbeus | reverse complement strand
GTCGGGGGGGATGGAAGTCTATATAGCCAGCAGGAGTAGCAGGCAGGATTTGTGGCGGGTTTGGTATTGCTCCATCTTTTCTCCGGACGACCTCCGACGGACTGGATGGATTTGCGGAAATTCCGTCACCATCGTCATCATCATCATCATCATATCGCCATCCGTCCATCGCGTAGCGTATCCGCAACGCTTCTTCCACGCCACAGGACTCGTGTCATGGGACCGGGTGGCCGGGGGCAGGTGGAGGGATTGTTCTGCGCCGGGATCGGATCGGGAGCACAAACGGAGCGGTCCCAGGACGATGGGACGATCTGCTTTGACACTAATTCTACCACCCCTCTCGCCCCTTCCTTCCGCCCCGCGAGAGGAGGGAAAGGTCAGGTCCGATGGGCCCGCCGATGGGCCTGCCGGAGGACAGGCAAACGTTAACCGCACGAGTATACGGTATCGGGATTCGATTCGGTCAATCGTTCTCTCTCCTTCGGCACACTAACGATGATTGTTGCAATAAAAATTTAACAATTTCCCCCCTTCGCTTGCTTGTATTTTTGAGGTATTGGAGAAGGGAGTGGGGAAAGGGAGAATGTTTCTAGGGAGAAGTCTGCGCCCCATTTCCACGCCGGCTCGAGAAAACGATCGAGACCTATCCTCGAGCGCTCGAAGCCTCTGGAAGCACATTCGCTCAGAATGCGAATTCTGATCCTTCCGTAACTTCCGGAAGACGTAAGAAGGAAGAGAACAGTAGGAAGCACGAGAAGTCGGCCGGAAGGACGTGCGGGAAGCGCGAGAAGGCGGAAAGCAAATGCGGAATGTGGCCACCACCACCATCAAGAAAATGGGGGATGAATTCATTTCCGTTTTCCATCACGGCAATCGAATCGAAACGTTCGAACGTACGTGGCGGGCCGTATCCTTTTTTGTGCAACTCCACGGGGGGTGGGGGTGGACGGGTTTTACTTTCACTTGCGCATCATCTGGGCCCGCGTTTTATTGATATGTTTACGACGAATCGCCCATCATCGCATCCTGCCACTCATCTGGCGTGAGTGACGAGACGCTGAGATGTGGGCCTTCCGGGCCCGGAGTCAGCCGGATCGCAACCGATGCGTAGATGCGGTGACGCCGATGAGCGGTCCCCGGGGGCGGGACGTATGTGCCATCGCGGCGGAGGGACAAGGACGACGACGTGGGACGGAACCGGTACGGTACGGTTGCTTTATGGTTATTGCAGGATCTAAGGAGACTAAGGAGACTATCGTGTGAACTGGCTCGGACAAATTGCGTACCGCCGGCCACGGCACGGTCACGACTCGTATCTTGCCGATGCGTCACCAAGTCGATGCGACCGGGATTGCAGACCATTACCGTTAAGCGTGCGCCGCCACATAGGACCACCACATTACGGGAGCTTTCCGCCGATGGGTTGATTGCTGGCGAGCACCGCACGGCACTTGAGTTGATGGTTGTCGACATTATCGGAACACTTACTGGAACCGCGCTACGACGGGACATGATGTTGGAGTCTCCCCAACCCTCCACTGTTGGAGTCCCGTAGCGCCACTCTCGCGTTCAAAGATGTACTAAGATCTGCGATAGCTGCCGTTTTCCTGCCGTGAGTCCTGCTGACTGGAGTTCTCTCGGTGATCCCTCCGGTGTCCAAGGGGAACAACTTCATCTAACTTTCCCTGGTGTGGTGCAGGAACGCCACGAAGAAGGAACGATAAAAACACCAGGAGAAGAAGTTAGCGATCCCCGTCTGCAACAATGTAACAACAGGTCAAAGTGGAGTAGTTTCCAGGTCTAGTGTACTCTCGAATATCCTGAGGTACTGCCCAACATCTGCACAATGTTGTGCGAAACGATTGCGGGGCGATTATAGAAAGCTCCACGAACTGTCACGTCTTATCCGGACGGGATGAGGTCCTGACTGTCCGTTAGGAGCCGCCAACGAGTCCGCGCCGCTGGACGCGGGCCAATAGCTGATGTTGCAGCTGATGAACTGCACAATCGTCAACCTTTTTTTACTCTCTAAACTTTTAATCAACTTGGTCCGAAGTGGAAGATGATCCCACGCGATTCCCGCGATAGAGTCACGGTTTGGCTGCGAGATTTATGAGCTTCCCTCTGCCTCCCCGCTCCACGGGGGCTAATCCGGAGAGTTTTTATGTTCTATTTCCCACCCGCCTCGGCCCTCCCCCAAACCATCACCCCTACACCCCTAAAGTGACAAGGAACAAAGCGGGCGAATGTATACCACACAGCAACGAATACAATGAAGTCTTAACCGTTGGCGATTGGTACTGGACGGAGACTCGAGTCGGGAGTTGCGTTGTCGCGCGTCGGCGAGTGGTGAGTAATTAATTTCACCTTCCGCCCGCCGCCCACCGACCAGCTGGTCCCTTTCTTATAAAAGCATTAGAAGAGGGAGGATTGGTTCCGCTTCGAGCGGTGAAGTATCTGTTCGTGGCGTGGCTGGTAGAACGCATCCCCATCCGCCGCTACTCTCTCGCGTTCACTCTAATCCAATATTAGGCTGAAATTATGTTCGTTTTAATGACAACGGGGGCCCCTCCACCCGGCTCACCCAGTCCGCCTCTTCACACTGTGCAGGTTGGGAGGCATCACCGTGCCAACACTTGCTGGGAACGTGTACGTGTACTTCTCGACGTGGAGCTATACATTCCTTCGCCGCAGCCGTGGGGCGCGCACACTGGACCGTTCAGTTAGTGGTCGCTGGACGATTTGTGTGCCTTTTAATGTTCCAGAACCACTGTAAGCTTGACGGTGGTGAAATTCGCTTTCAGTAAGATTTGTGATTTGTCGGATCTTCCTCCCAATAAAGTCTTTTAAATAATAACAATAAATATTTTGACTTTTACCTTCCTGTATCCCCTTCCCGTGCTGCCTCCAGTTCTCTTACCTCGTCCTATCCGTCCATCTTCCTCTTCCTTAGTTTAAGTTCTTATTTAAGTTCAAGACATTACTAAAGCATGGAGCAATAAATAATTGAAATCGAAAAAATATACCAAAACAAACCAAAGTTCCCTTCACAAATCCGTCCATAATATGTTTGAAGAATGATGGGAAAAACAAATTCGAAACTGCGAAGAGTCAAGTGGCGTAATGTCCGCCTGGTGAGCCTGCTGTGATCCACCAGGATGGCGAGAAGCGAAACAATAAATGGAGAAAGAACGGCGAACGGACGGGCGAGTGTAATAAATTGGGAATTGATTCAGCTGCGGTACTATACTACACATACTACACCGCCGGTACCCGCCCGTGTGCGCCCTTCACCCACTCGCCCCGCGGGCGAATCAGAATTCGACGGAAATGCGACGACGGCCGAGAAGGAAAACCATTAAAATAAACTATTTATTCATTAATTCTTTTATACCACACGGCCACGGCCCAACCCTTGCCACCACCCCTTCTCACCGCCTGTTCTGTCCCCATAGCCACCCCGTAGGGTCCCGTGCCGGATCCGAATCCGATCCGAATCGGCAGCCCGTTCCACGCATCCATCGCAGCATCGACACCATGGAGCTGGACCGCGATAACGATTTCACTCTCTCTCTCTCTCTATCTCTCTCCTTCTCTCTCTCTATCTCTCTCTCTCTCTCTCTCTCGCTCCCCGGAAATCGGAGCAACACGAATCTTGCTTCGGAACCGCCCGACGACCGCGACCGCTGGGTCGATAGCCCTGCTGCTGGATTTAATTATTGTGTCCACCCAGAATCACTTCCCAGAATCGACCGCGATGGCCTCGACTCGAGAGAAGAGTTCGACCGATCGGCTCTCCGCTGCCTCCCCGCCAGCCCTCCCGGCGCAATGCAATTGGTCAAGGAATTAACCGCGCGGTGACGTATTGGAGTAATCGAGCGAAAGACAGCGAAAGACAGCGAGAGAAAGAGAGAGAAAGAGAGAGAGAGAGAGACCACGGGGTCGTTTTGGGGCAATAATACACCGGAAACGCTGCGCGGATAAGCACATCGTAACATCTTCTCCCGCGTTTGACCCCCTTTCGGAAGAAAAACTCCCCGCCCAGCCCACCACTCCAAGTCACCCCTCCTCCACCCGCCGATTGCGCTTCTGTACGGTTGGTAATGAACGCGTTAGCGCGTGGTGGAGGAGCGAAAAACCAAAGAAAAACAATAATGCAGGCGAATGCCGTCGTCCACGCTGCTCTCCCTCTCTCTCTCTCTCTCTGTCGCCGCGTGTGTCTCTGTTCCACGAAGAGGGGACGACGACAAAGGGAGGACAAAAGGGAGGCAGGGTTGTGGAGGGAGTGCGAGTGATTAGATTTCATTGTTCGACAAACTACCGAACTGAGTGATCACTCAAACTCATCTCGAATGCAGCGTAAAGATTCGATTCAGGGTTGGGTTTTTTTTTCTGTCCCTTTCTTGTTACCTAAATAAAATAGCGGAGGAAGAGAGGGGTGGGGGGGGGTCGAGTTTATAGGAGTGCGTGATCACTTTTCCTCGCTTGCCCAGCAGACGTTAATCTCGTAATAGAGCAACTAATGTTGGATGAGACCGCACCGATTTCGGACGTCGAACAGGGAAACGGGTTAAGGCGGGCTCGATGGGGGCCGCCCGTGGGAACGGAGGCCGCCTTCCAGCGTAATCGATTCGCCCTGCCGGCCCGGAACCGACCCCAGTGGCCGGGACCGGGCCGTGTTTGTCTATCGAGAAAAGGGCAGCGTGTAAGTCACCCGTTAAAGTTTGACGGACTGCATTGGAGACATGAGCTTATTTATTTGTTCCTTGTTATATTTCCCTCCCTGCTTGTTCTCGTTTTCGGTTTTCTTTCTTTCTCTCTATTTCTCTTTGACCTACCAATTCACTTTCGTTGTTGCGGGATCGCGCCGATCGCTCCTGGATGACTAATCGCGTGAATCTGCCCGTCAACCGATCGGAGCATCAGCATCGAAGATTGATGTCGATGGGCCTTTTAAGATGTGTGTAAGTAAAACAGAAACTCAAATTAACCTTCACGCGGTAACCGACTGGTGCGTCTGTGTGGCAGACGGACATCAATTAAAGTACTATACTGTACCTCCATCGAGTGTATGGTATACCAAGAAGCGATAAGCGATCAGCCGTATCTGCATCAGCAGAGACTTGTTTCTCCGCCTACGCATCCGCGATGGTTTGATATCGGTAATAAATCACACGATCAAGTGATCAATAAACAGTAGTAGTAACTGCGTACGTTTTCGAATGTACACGGAGACCAAATATGCAACGAAGCAAAGGAAGAGGCAGAACGACAACAAACCACGGGCTTTGCTGTGCTAGCTCTGCGAAGATGCTGGTCGGGCATCCGTGAAAAGCGGTCGATGAAGAAAACCTAATAAGCGGAATAGTTGAAAGCATAACAGAACAAAAAAAAAAAAACAAAGCAAAACGAAAACATAAACGCCTGTTGGACGAGCCCCGAAACCAGCCCCGAACGTGTGGCCCCCGTCCTGTTTGGCCTCTTATTGTGCGCGTCCAAGTTTCGCGCCCGTTTCTCGTCCGTTTTTCTTCGAACCCTATTTTCTTCTGCATTCCGAGGGGCCCGAGCGCGCCGTCACATATATATGACTCATCGCGGTGCGACCCATGCCGGATGATTCATGCAGCCGCCGACGGATTGTGCGCATGCAATAAACCCATCTCCTTCTGGCCTCTCAACTTCTCTTCTTGCGCTTCCTTTCGCCGCCATTCTGTTTGTTTGGCTGCTTCGTGATCGATCGGCGGTTTCACTTTTTGGCGGTCCGTATTTTGTTTTCATTTAGGCCACCCAAGGGCCGGACGGTTCCTTGGCAGAACGGGACAGGAATATGGAGAACACGTTGTTTTGAAACCGGTGGAATATTTCATCTTCCAAACGGAGAATTTTTGGTATGGTTAAAGCTGCACTAGTTTTGTTGAACAATTGGAATTGTTGAAGAAGCCCTTCGCGCACTATTTATCTTATAAAAGATGGTCGCACCAGTTCGGTCCTCTCTGTTCGTACTTCTCTTTTCTCTCCTAGTTCCCTTTTTCTTTAGTGATCGTGGGCGACCGTGCGCGGCGGTTTGACAGCTCCGGACGGAACCGCTTGTTTGTTGTCTAAAAAACTGAAACTGAAAAGTTGTTCCAACACGTCGGTTTCCCAGAGGGTCCCCAGGGATGCCGGGAAGCATACCAGCAGTTCAGCAAATTCGTCGCCAGCCACCATGCAGCGATCGCTGCACCGATCAGATTCGAATTACTTGACAAAACAATTCAGCTCCTTTGCTCCGGGAGTTAGCGCCTAGTCCGCTAAGTGCTGCTGGGGATGATTCACGCCTGCCGCCACCTGCCTGCCGGCCTGCCTTGACGCACCCGGCCGGTCTCCTTCCCAACGGACCGCAACGTGTCAATGATCTTGCTGGCCGTTTCGCGCTTTAGTGTAACCGGTTTTTGTTTTTTTTTGCACCAGTCCTCCGCCGTGGTGTGGTTGAACCCCTGCCCTGCGCTATGCCTCTATTGAACCGTTAGCTTTTTTATTTCCCTCCAGGATGCCTCGTCGACCAAGAGAACAATTAAGCACGGAGCGAGGAACCGATATGCACCTGAAGCGACCTCCGCTGCCGGAGAATGAACGAGGTTCGCGGGAACCGGAATCCATGAATAATATTTAAAGAAACGATTCGGGCCCCTTTTCGGATGCTCGTCTAGCCGTTCGGTGGTCTATCTGTTCTTGTGCTTGCGTCCGTTACGGTGTTGGAAAACGGTGCCTGCGGCAGGAAAATGCAATGCAGATCGGTGCCAGATTCCCACCCGGGCGCACCTTAAGCCATCACTGTGGGAACCTGTTGTCGAGAGCCAGAGTTCCCTAGGGCTGCGACAAACATAGTTCCAGGACAGTATTTCCCCTTCCATTTCATTCTCTTCCCCCCGCTAACCCGCCGTTCTCATAGTAAGTAATAAAATGTAAACGATTTCCATCTGCACCAGATCGCGGCCAGATTATGCAGATTGCCCAACCAACGGGTACCGGATCGTCGGCACAGGTTGACGCATCCCTTCGGCCTTATCCCTCCGAGTCTCCGAATAATGTGTCCGACAACAACTTGCCACCTTGTCGGCAGAGGAAATGCAGCAGTACCGAAAATGACAACCCTAAACCGAAAGGGGTTGGCTTCGGAAGGGATGGGAGATCGAGCGTGTGGTTGTAGAAGGAGAGCACGGAAGGAAGGAAGGAAGGACGGTCGGAAGTGATGGCCAAAAAGTTAATGACACCTCAACCACCGTGCGGCGAGGATGCGTGCGGCAAAGTAGGGACGGGAAGAATATGTTAAACAAAAATCCAAAAAGAAAAGGAAAAAAAAGGACAAACGATATCGGAATCTTCAGCACCCGATCTCGCACCGTCATCATTCCAGCATGGTTCAGGATACGCAGCAGGAGCGTTTTCCCTCACGCACCGGATCGATTGATGGATGGATGGATCGGAATAATTTTCGGAGCTACGGGATTGAAGGGATGTAAGAGCAGGGCAGGCTCGAGTGATGCGATGATCCTAGCAGGAGGTTGCCGGGTTTGCTACCTGCTGCTGCCGCTTCTGCTGTCGCCACTACAGGTTCCCTCTTCGGTATTTCCCCGATGCTTCACGCGATGGATGAGACGCTTTTCTTCGCCGAAGAAACGGTTTAGAAATGGGGTTCAGCTCGATTAAAGGTAAAGGCTGAAAAAGAACCAAAAAAAAAAAAAAAACAACAGGGAACCCGAAAACAAATCTCGTCTCATAAAACCGATAACGTGTTTGCATAACCGGCCCGCATGCTAATGTGTTCCCACCGGGGGGAAAACTCGCAGCCCTTGCATAGACAGGGCACCGGTGCTTCAAGGTGGCACTAGGTCGTTGGAAACGCGTTCTCACGGAACGGAATCGCCGATCGGCAAGCTGGCAAGTGGCGCCCTCTCAGCCGACAGGTGATGACGCACACAGCCTCGCAACGCAAATCAGGATGAACGATTGCGCGCCAAAACGTGCCCGAAGCGTTGCGCAAAAGCGGCGACAAACGTACATGATCAGCACATGAACATGAAGCGTGCGCTCGTTGTTTTCGATCCAGCGCTCGATTCCAGAGATTTCCAGAGTTAATGTTCTATTATGTCTAGCGCGCTTCGGAACAAAACATACGCCAATGGCGATTAGAATAATGGAGGCCGTGTGCGCAACGTTTACCGCATCCTTGCGGCTGGTGATGTTGGGAAAACAAAAGCGATGGGAATGATAAGCCACCCGATCACGTTGGCGACTGCACGTTTCACTGGCGTCACAATTGACGCACATTGACAATCGCCATGGTTGACGTTCAAACGTTGCTGGAATGAAATGAAATGACATTCAGAGAATCCAATCGCAAAGTTGGAAAAACATTCATTATTCGGTGATAGATAAAATTGGTGCCTAGCAGGGAAGGAAGGAAGAAAAAACAAAACACGCGAACGCCACTCAACCGATGGCACCGCTTAATTGAATTTGGTGCGCAACGATCGGAAAGTGTTATATTTTTCCAGTCCTCCCCCACTGTCGCACTCCCCGTTGAACCCCACCCCCGGACGAAAGGACACAATCCGCGAGCGAGCGAATGTCGATTCGTTTCGATTCAAAAATTTGATGTTTTCCCGCTTTTATTACCGTCGCATCTGTGCGCCACCGTCGGCCGGTGGGTTGAACTCTCGCTCCTGGCCGGCAGTCCTGGCAGCCAGTCCTGGGCCATTGGGGGTGTGGGAGCAATCGAGACTCATAAAACGCGGATTTGGCGAAACATTCCTTGCCAAACATTCATGTCTGTGCGAGTCTTAGCTGCTTCGTGCATCTTCGACGGTAAAGTCCCAGCCGGTGCGGTCAAACGGTGACGCCGGAGCACAGGTAGCCTGCCACTGCAACGCGGCTTCTCCCCGGTCCCTTGACGACCGAAAGCGACACATCCGCGGGGGCAAATAAATGCGCCACTTAATCCTTGCGAACCCGCGAGGTTCCAACCGACCGGAGCGTCCCGGACGGTTTGGAGTAAGTATTTTTCGCAAAATTAAGCAATTAACTTTACGACAGCTCGACTCGAGTGTCGTACCGGTTCTTCGCAGGGCATATATCTTCACTCGCCTCCGGCAAGACGGGTTGCATCGGATGCAGCTTATCGTCCTCGTCGTCGTCGTCGTCGTCGTCGTCGTCGTCGTCGTCGTCGTCGTCGTCGTCGTCGTCGTCGTCGTCGCCTCTACATCACACTCCCACTCGCTGTCAATTATGCACATGCCGGTTTCGGCTCGATAATAAACGTTCTTTGTGTGGAAGAAGGACACGGAGAGGGAGGGGAGAGAAACAGAGGAAACGCTAGTTCGCGAAACCGTTATGAAATCTCGTAAAATGTTTCCAGCAGCATTCCCATAAACGTTTAAACGTGCTTAATGAATTGTCTTTCCGTAGGCGCCGCCCACCCACCCTTCCCCCACCGCCACACCCCGGACGCTTCCTCCTGGAGGGCGGACGGGCGAGAAGTAAATCTTCCTGTACCTTGTGGCCCGGGGCCCCGGGCAAGTGTGGGAGCGAATATATATTTGCAAAATGCAAATCTTCTCCCGATTTCGTCCTCGCTGCTCCTGACAATAAGCGCCTGACCACGCCGACCAAAACGCAAAACAGGGAAAGAGAAGAGGAGGGGTGGGGGGGGGGGGGGGAGACAGAGGCACACCACGGCGGTGCAGGATGCCAACGTCTTGAATGGGAGTCGGTTTGTTGGGGCGGGATGGACAATCAGAAGCCCACAAGCGATAAGACGCCCGTTTCTGTAGCGAAATGAACACGAACGTGAACAAGGCGCCCGGGCCTGGTGCGTGCGGTGTGCTAGAGGCGGGGGGTAGGTTGGTCGAATTTTACGACCGTAATGTTATGATTATTTTTTATGATGACTACCACTATTACATCACAGATGCCCGGGCCCGGGATGTTTTATGGGCCGGCGTTTTTTTTTTTTTTAATGTCCAATTCTCGCGCGCATCCCAGCAGTCCACCAATGCGATGGGCCGCGAGGGGGGCGGGGAAGAGAAGCACAAGAACGCAGCGAGCGGGAGCATCAGTCTGTCGAGGAAAGAGATGTTCGACGGGTGGGGACGATGGGAGCAAACAGTGGAGCGCAAGTACTCCGGGAGGCGGGATGGCGTTTTATTGTTTGTTTTTTTTTTCACATTTTTTTGGAACTATTTATTGCCCTTCGGTTGAAATAGGTTCCACGATGCCAATGTGTGTCCAATTGCTGGTGTCTTTTCCTCCGCCCAAGACTTCGCCACGATACTCATGTTTGCTTCATTCAATGTTCCGATGTGATTAGCGCCCCGCCACGGGCCAATGGAGTGGAGTGATTCATGCTTCCTGTTAAAACTATCTCTATACCCTCATTACCCACGCGCATTAGCCACGGTGCGCGACGGGACGGCCCACCC
>JAOEFI010015751.1:0-10483 GCA_034621735.1 Anopheles plumbeus | reverse complement strand
GTTGATTGCTAAAGACAGCAGGACGGTGGACATGGAAGTCGTCATCCGCTAAGGAGTGTGTAACAACTCACCTGCCGTTTCTTTCCCGGTCGGCGCCATACAGCAAGGAATGGTGGGAAATTCGGGAAGATCAACAACATGCCACCAGTCTCTCTCTCTCTCTCTCTCTCTCCCCCTTCTACGTCACCACCTGGGGAATATAATTAATATTTTATTTGCCCGCCTTCAAGCACTTGTAAGTAGTAGTAGGTAATGTGTTCGCTTCCGCGAGCGGTTCACCGTTCGACGCATTAGGATGGAGACGAACGGCGGTGGAAAGTGGCACGTGGGGGAAAAGCCCCCGTCGGTGTTGCAATTTTGTTGCAATTCGCAAGACCAGCTCCAGCTGGCCAAACGACGACGATGCTCGGCACACGCGGAATCGACGGCTACAAAGTGCTCCAACAGAAAGTCGGCAGCATTTTCCGGGCGCGCGAGAGGTTCGTTCACGCGGCCCCCTTCGGCCCACTCGTCTGGGTAGACTATTTGTAGACACTTCTGGGGAAGGCGGGGTGCCGATCGGGTTCCTGTTCTCTGCGACGGAGCCGGAAAACCTTCCGGTCCGCGTACTGTTTGCGATGCTTTCTGGTTTATTTATCGTTGGACCAGTCGGCCATCGTGGCCGCGAGCGGGCGTGGGACCTTGTACCCTTCATCCCATGGGCTTTGGGCATGACGGTTGCATGTCCTTTTTTGTTGTCGTTACTCGTACGGATTTTTCCAGGCTCGGATAGTTTGAGTGGCCCGGCACAGCACAGAAAATGGAACACCGCTTGACTGCTTTTGCACAGCTCTTCGCGGGAAAAGCCGCCCGTAATCCGGTGGGGGAAAAAATTCCCCCGTAGCGGAGGGCCGCCACATCACTCATCACACATCAGTTTCGATCGTCACGAGTGCCGCCAAACTCCACCACCGCACCGCACCGCAAGACAAGACTTTCTTTCAAACCCTTGCGCTTTTAAACAACGAACGGCGGAAGAAAGATGAGATGCGACACGCGCGTCTCCGTGTGTGCTAGAGTTAGGTTATGTTGCTCGCCGGCGCGTTGATTAAATGCTTTCTTTCGCACCCGCCCAAACCACTCCGCCCTGGCCCTTTCTTCCCACCCGTCCACCCCCTTCGGTGAACTGCTAGTGTCACATCCACCCTGCCAACTGCAGAGCCCTGTATCGTGCGGCGGACGGCGCAAAGTGGAAACGCACCGACGCGGAACCTTGAAACCCTGGCTTCCTGCCCACACATCCCCGACGACCGACCGGCAACCCGGGGTTCCCACCCTTCGGCCCAGCCACGGAAGGTGCCGAAGGGCACTATATTTCTACCCATTTTAATCATCTATAATTAATGTGTCAATAGTGGCTTCCGTTCCAGCCGTCGGAGCAACCAACCAACCAATGCCTCCCTCCCCTCCCCCCCCCCGCCTAGGGATGATTGGGAAAAGCTGGAAAATCACTCCCCGTCTCCTGCCGTCCTAACGTCCGCCCGAGGATGAGTCGAAGAAGTTTTCCAAAACCCATTTTTCGTCAACGGCATCGGGACGGGGTTTTCTGCACACGGCTTTTTCCGCCGGCGACACTTGACGGGTCGTTTCCCCGGTGCTTGCGGTAGGAGTGGGTGTGGGGGGTGGGGGGGGGGAACTTTTCGGCTTCACCATAAAATTAATTACCCATACGATACCGCCTCCCGTGTGTGTGTGTGTGCTCGGCAAAGGGAGGTGTATCATCATCATCATCACCATCACCGGGGAAGCAAAACGACATTCAAACTCCATGCGTGCGTGCTTGTGCTTGTGTGTGATTGTGTGTGAGTGTGCGCTTTACAAGGCCTACATTACACGTCGGAAAAATCCAATCCGTCTTCCGTAACCGAACCGACGGCGGCTTGCCCTTCCCCGACCCGGCCTTTGATCCTTTTTTGCGCGGGGCTGGGGAAGGGAGGGGCGGGAGGTGGGCTGGGTCATGCCCTGGGTACTGGGGAAATGGGCCGAAAGAACAAAAGCAAAACAAACCATTCGCCGCCTTAATGCTCACCTACCTTCGGCTTGCTTCGAAAATCGTTGGCGGAATGGCCTTTGTGTCTTACCCTTTTTTCTCTCAGCATCTCGCAGCCAATTCGCCCTTCACCCTGGGCCCCCCCCCCCACCCCCCTTTCTCCCACCACCACAGCTAGTCGAATCGAATTAGCATAATTACACCGCGCTCTCCGTTTTCCACGCCGAAAAAGGTGCTGACGACGACGGCGAGGACGACGACGGCACAAGACGTAAGTAATTACACGTGGATTAACGGGTTTCCGTTTATCCGATAATTGCGTAACTACGACTACGACCACTACTACCACTACCACTACCCACATGCGTACGCGCGGTGCCATTTGGCAGTCACTTTGGAAAAGGTTCCTCCTTCGACGGCTCACTTTTCTCCTCCCGCACAAGGATTCGTAATCGTTCTTTACGTTCGCGTGCGGGCGAAATACCCTCCGGCTTCGCTTATCTGTACCGTACCCCGCCGTAAGCGCGGCCGGCAGATCCTTCCGGTTTGTGCCGGAGAACATTTGGCACGGTAACAATCGAGCCGATGCACGAGCCGGGCGGGCGAAGGCGGATTTTCCGGGATGCGCATATTTATCTACAAAAACCGGGTTTTTGGGTGCAAGGGGAGAAGGAGGTGGGCGGTTGGGAGGAAGAGCGGCTTGTGGGAGTGCGACTTCGCGTTGCTGAAGGCTGAAGGAATGTTGCGGTAGCGCGGGAGGAACGCTGTTGCGTTCATCTCTGCCAGAAACCGAAAAATGGAATGACGCATCCGATTCGATGTGTGCGGCTTCTTGGAAGACGCTGCCGAAGAACAGACGAGAAAAAGTGGAACCTATCATTTTTTTCACTCTCTATCGCACGAAAGCGAAAGTGTCAAAGAGCAGCGCAAAAAGTAAAAAAAAAAAAATAAAACAAAAACTGCGCACCACAAACAAAAGAGAGATAAGGAAACCGTTTACAATTACATCATCTTTCCCGACCTATATACTGTTCTTCATCCACACTTGTCCGTTGCCTTTTTCGTTTCGTTTGTTCTCGTTCGCCCTGTGGGGAACCATTTTTATTTTTTTTATTTTGTTTGTTTCGTTTCCTCCGAAGGCGTGAACTAGCGCAGGACCACCCGGGCAACATCTCTATTAGTATTTATGAGTGTATAAATAAGCGCCGAGGTCTTGCTTGGTGCAGGAAGGAGAAGGTAGGGCGAGGCGTCCTTCACAGGCGGGAAAGGAAGACACATATTATCGTCCCCAACACGCCCGGATTGCGCTTCTTCCCGGATCTCGCCCGATCTTATCAGGCGGCAGGACGAAAGAGAAAGAAGAAGGACCCGAACAACAACAACAACAACAGCAACCTATACTCAAAAGTTCGACGCCGTTGTCGCCAGTCGCGCTGCGCCGGATTACCATTTTGAAGCGATACGCACCGGGGGCTGGCACGGAGTGACACAAAAGAAAACGAAGAAAAACTAGCAGGACACCCGGAAGTAACGCTATCGGCCTGTGACGATCTGCTCACGGCCGTTCCGTTTCCTCGCCTTCGGTTTGATTTTCTCCCCCTTGGGTGAATGTCTTGGGTGACTATTCAGTCCGGGTCTGAGACGGCTCGTAATGCTGTCAACCGAACCCCCCCCCCCCCCAGGAAAATGGGGGGAGGCTCCGGAGTGAAAATGGCTGCAAAGCGAAACGGAACGGAACGCCAAGCTCGTAAGTAACGTAGACGTGCTTGTGCGGTGCGGTGCGTCCGGGTAAGTTATGTACCTCCGGAATGTCAACCTCACCCTTGCGGGAGAAAACCGAAGAGTGGGGTAGGAGGAAAATTTGTCCTACTAAGAGTAGTAGTAGGTGGAAAATCCTGCTGCAGGATTGAAAGGCTGGAAAAGAATAACAAGCGCATACTCTGGGCACTTTCCACTATACTGGCCGGAGAAGGACTCAAATGGACTCGAAGAGAAAAAGCAAGAGAGAGAGAGAGGAGAAGGGAGGGCGGGTGGAAAACAAAACAAACGATACCGTAAAGATAAAGGGAGCACACTACGGAGAACAAACAGCTTTTCCTCGCCCGCTTATCGCACCGTCCAGTAGGCGGGGGTTGGAAGGAAGATGGAGCGGTGGTGGGACGGGTGGAATGGTGAAATGAGTGGCTTGGACACCGAGAATACGCGGTCACTCTCAGCCGAGAGGGCATTTAATTAATTTCCAACACTCCCACCACCAGACTCGCCGAGACGTTGCCGTCTACTAATACTTATCCCTCCCGTAGGCCGCCGCCGCCGCCGCCGCCGTCTGGACTTCACGCTCGTTTCCTTATCGGTGGACATATTTATATGCTTCCCTCCCGATGGCCGCCGATAAGATATGTCGAGGAGCGAAATCGGCACGAGCGAAATGCGAAAGCAAACCGTTCCATTCCGTTCCGTTCCGTTCCCGGGCCCGGGCCCGGGTCCTGGTCCACATGCCAGCCGTGGGTGATCGGTATCACTGTGCGCTACACAAACCGGATACACTCTCCTAGTTGTCAGCACGAATAGGGTGGTGGGAGGGGAGGAGTGGTTGGCAGGAATCATGCACTCGACTCGATAGAGCGGAAACAGATAAGTCGCCCAGCGACAACACTATTAAACTATAAATCTTCTGCACTGTGGAGCGGGCCACACACACACACACACGCAAGGCAAGGGGTGGAGATGCGTTGACCATTGTTTTTAATGCTCCCGGTTGGTCTCCTGATGGGGAGGGCCAGTGCGAGGGCGCCTGGCGACGGCGGAGACGAAGACGGCAAAAAATAAACACTTCGAAAGAAGATTGGCGGAAGTATCATTGACCGTGACGGACGGACGGATTGGGTGACGGGAGGACAGGGGGGGTGGGGGGAGGTGTGGAAGGATGTGATAGTTGTTTTCATTAGCGCCCTTTCCTTTTGCAAATCCGACGAAACCGACCGGCCCAGGGGAAGAACCGCATTCTTGCTTTCTTCGCCTTTTCAAACATATTCGGGACGCGGGACGCGGTCGGACCGAGGGAAAACCTCGGGAAAGCAACCAGATCCTGTTCGGAAGAAATTGATTATCGGCCGTGCCGGCCCGCTGACGATCGCAGGCCGTAGCACCAATTGGCCCCTGGACGGTACCGGTGGTACCGTATGGTATGTTGTGCCCGGAGGCGGACGCTCAACAGGATCGTCGTGTCCCTGTTTGTGCGGCCGGTGGTGGATGGTACGCTGGCCTCGGGAACGGTGTGGCGTGGTGGGACGGGACGGGCGGAACTAATTCGATGACATTCAGAAAACGACTACGGTTTCGTGACCCCGTGGCCCCGAGTGACGCGTGTAACGGGGCTCGGTAGTTCTAATGGAATTCATTTAGTGCGGGGTCAGCATGTATTTTTTTCTTCTTATTCTCTCTCACTCCCTCTCTCGTTTTCCCTGCTCGGAGAGATTCCCCACATTCACTTGGGAATGGGGCATGACACGGTGAAACCTGCCCTAGTAATGAACGGCGGACAGGACCGATCCGACGGTCAGCCCAACCCTCGATGAGATGTTGGCTTGTTGGCTGACTTCGTCTTCTTCACGTGCCATTCCAGGACGCCCCGCCGTCTTACGTGGTGTGCATTCCGAGATGCGGATGACTTTCGGCCAACCGGAACAAGGCAGCATGGCACGGGACTACTGGAGTGAAAAATAGACTTTGACTGACTCACACACTTTCACACGTGCGAATCCAAAACGAAACGAACTGCCTGTGCGGGTATTTGAGGTGTCACTCAAACGGAGACAGTAGAGTGAGAGGAACCTACGAATGCTTATCTATCAATCGAAAATACACCCAGCATCGAAACTACCAACCTTCACCTCCCCCGGGGGTGGGTTAAGGTCCTGCTTTCCTCGTCGCTTTTTACCCGGAAAAAGGGGCTTTTTTGTTATACGGATCCTGATTTCTAAAGGCCAGTCGGTAGCGCAAGCTGTGCGGCGTTATAAATGCGGAAACGATTATGTACCGATGATGACGAACTGCGACGGATGTTTGGGCGGGGGTGCGGGTGTTGCCGTGGGGCCTAAAATTGTTGCAACGTTTCATTTTCATTTTCATACATCCCAAAACAGAAACCGGCCCTGTTGCTGTTCATCCTCTTTTTACCGGTCCTGCTTGAAGGATTCGACCCTTCGACGGCGCCTCTTCTCCCTGCTCGTCTTCCCCTCCTGTCGTTTACGACGATCCACCCACTCCCCTGGCCAATGTGCTAAAGTGATACTACAAATAGGTGGCGCGTGAATGAAGTGGACACACCTTCGGGAATAGCTGCCGTTGTCACACACAGATGACGGATCCGGTACGTAAAGTTGTGGTCGGTAGGTGGCGGGTGCTGGCGGGTCACTTGAAGGATGGCACTACTGACCACCACCACCACATACCTTCAGCATCCCACAAAGAACACAGGATGGAGGATGGCTTATCTCCGAGAGGCTTATACGAATACATCCCACCTTGTGTTGCCTTGTGCAATGGGGCAGACGCGGCGAGCTGGTCGAGCTTTTTTATGCGGTAATCTACAAACGGCAACGTCCGAACCTTGCACGGTGGACCATGCTACACGGTTTCGCAAGGGAACGGTAATAACGCCCATATAATCTAATGTTTGATTAAGTTTTGAAACAAATATTAATCTGGATTACTGCTTCAGATTGAGTCAGCCCGGTCGTCTTCCATTGGGCTGAAGGAGGTACTACAAACTATCCTCGTGCGTTTGTCGTTGTAGTGTGGTGAAAAGAGAGAAAGAGAGAGAGAGAGTGAGAGAGAGAGAGAGAGAGAGAGAGAGAGAAGGAGGTGACAACAATGAAAACCATTACAGGACACACACAATCTCCGTAGACGTAGAGTAGACGAGGAGTTGTAAAGTGCACTTTATCTTCCAATCGTTTGCAAGCAACCACCTGCTGATAATCGACATCCGTTCGTAATTAGATCCGTTCCCCCCGCTGGCCCATGCAGTGGCCATGCACAAAGGCCCCCTTTGTCAGAGTGTATCACATGGGGCCCGTCAATATGATGTAGCCGACGAGCCTTTTCCAGCAGCATCGACCAATTATGATAATGCAACGATTATGATAGTGCGCTTCCTTCCCTGGGTTGCGGGACACTCTGGGACTGTCCACAGATTGCGATTGGCAATGTTTAAACTGACGACACACACATACACACACCAGACGCTGCCAGTTGTCGGCCATCAACTCCTTCCCACAAGCGGGGGTGGATTTATCGCCTCGCTTAAGCCGAAACCGGTTGCCGGGTCCGTTAAATGTTCCGGATGATTTTAGGCGGGAGCACACTAAACCCGTGCCCCCGGCAGTTCCGGTTAATGATACCTTCGACTCTGGCGTCTCAAACTCACTAGCAGGCCAAGACTTGCGTATGTTTGGCAACTTTAGACTGGATGGGGCCGTTTCTTCTTGTAGGCCCTTTACCCGTCCGTTACGGACCGAGCGACCGAAATCGTAATGGTAAATCTTGACCGACCTGCAAACCGACGGCAATTGTCCTCCGTTCCTTATGGCGCCCCCCGTATGTTCCGTGCGCATATAGACGCTTTGTTGGAGCAGCTGTTTTTGTATGACAACAAACATGCGGTCCGGTACTGACCGGAGCTGTCAAACCGCCGCACGATCGCCCACGATCACTAAAGAAAAAGGGAACTAGGATAGAAAAGAGAACTACGAGCTGAGAGGACCGAACATGGCAGTCTTTTTCAGATAAACAATGCGCGAAGGGCGCGAACTGTGGCCTTTTCACGGTTTTTTGGTTTCAAGAATATCATCGAGAACATTGGACGAACTACACTACGCTAACTAACACTAAGAACCAACACTACAACAAATCTGGTGTGCAAATTTAACACGCTTTCAGTGCCAGGAGAGGACACGTTAACAAAGAAACCGTCGGCACGCCAAAAGTCACCACATCCCACCATCAGCAATTGATTTCTTGTGACTGTGTGTGTTTTTTCCCTGCTTGGGGGAAGGTTACAATATTCACGAGGAATCATAACAGCTCCCCAAGTTCCGAAGGATGAGGCAAGGATATTGATGAATATTTGAAAGGTCGCTGGAGATAGTTACGGCTGACGTCTCGACGCAAGTCCAACTACCAAAAGGAAGTGGCGCAGTTGCGCAAATTGTTTTCCGTTCCCTTCCCGCCGAACGGATGCCATCAAACGGGCGTGTGTGTCGCAGGTGTCCTCACTGTTGCGTCAATCAAACTAAAGCGAACCGGCACCGGACCGTGCCATCCTGGGCCCATACCGGACCCGGCCGGTACACGGTAAATATGATCTGTTCGAACATCTCGTCCGCGTCTCTCGTCTCTCGGATGCGTCCGGAAGCAAACCACCCCCCGTTCCAGCATGCGATGTGCCAATAACACTAAAAGCACCCTCTGGCCTCTGGTCATTCGAGCACCATCCATTTCTTCCGTTTATTTGAAGGCAGCCGGTTTGCTTCCTTCCTTCCCGGGAGACGGTTCGATTCCGACGGAACTCCAGGGCCACCTTTTTGTAGGATTTCTTCTCGACTGCACTGCGAAGCGAAGAGTTGATGATGATTTCCCGCCCTCTTGATGGGCCCTTGGCCCTTGGCGAGGTTATGGATCTCCGTCTCGTCCGGTAGCCCTGCATGACGTACGAGAGCCAGCCCGTAGCCAGCGGGTCAGAGCAAATGGTTGCAGATTAATTAACGTTTAACGGTGGCCGAGCATTACTCCGACGACGACGACGACGACGACGACGAGTGCGAAGAAGGTCTGCCGTAAAGGTAGCAGCGCCAGCTGGACGGCTCGTTTCGCTCCTGCTCCTGGTGCTGCGGGCTGACGGAACGGTTAATGGGGTACACGAGGCCACAGGACGGGGGGTACACGAGGACGAGCACACTTCAGATTTCTGGTTCCTTCGGCACAATAGTCCTGCTGCGATAAATCCACGCCCGCTTCCGGCCGACCGGGGGGAAGAATTGATTTGAATAGTGGTGCATGGCGGTGTTGAGTGTGGTGGTGGTGCCTGCTACCGCTCGGACGGACACGGGACCCCTTTCTCCGGGCTCGCAATCCACTCCAAGAAATCTATCCACCATTGACGTCCGTCCGTGCCGCATTTCGCCGAAAGTGCCGAAAGCCGCCCACTTGAAACACGTGTAATTATGATTGTTCTTAATACCCGTGCCCGACTGCAGCAACTTCCCTTCCCCTTCCTTCTCGGGGCATCCACCCCGCGCACCTACCGCGTTAGGTGGTATATCATCTCAAAAAAAATTGCGTATTGTAATCGAAACCGTTAGGGGTAGCGCAGGGCTAGAAACCGTTTGTTGTCTATTTGTTGAACACGGGCGCTTTTTTTCTTCCGCCACCCCACCCCCTACTGCTCTCGTTGTCGTTATCGACGTGCACTGTTAAGTACATGTCCCACCTTCCCCACCTTGCCCCGTCCCGGGTAGGATGAATTTAAAACCGACGCCCACGCCTTGTCTTGTAAAACTTGTCCCGCCGCTTTCCCCGCCTCCGTGCGGCGTGGATATTCGTGCTCAAGTATCGGCAAATATTTACACCGGCAGTGGCGACGTTTACCTCACACGTCCCCCCCCCCCCCCCCCCCCCCCCCCCCCCCACACACTCGAAGCGGCTGAGGGGGAGGGTTTTTTTTCTCTTATTTTGGTTTTGGTTTGGTTTTTCGTTGTTCGTTGTTGGAACGGGGTTTTTTTTCGTTCTTTAGATTCGCAAATAGTTTCGCTTCGCTTTCCGTCCGTCCGTTTCTTCGGGAAACCTTTTTCGGGTGTTTTTTTCTGTTAAATTTTTTTTTGGTTTTGGGAGTGCCTTTTTTTCGCTGGCATCTTGTCGTTGTCCTTCTTGTCGCACTGCTCGGTGGGTCGAGCGAGGGGGAAGGGGGGGGGGCTCCGTGCGTGAAGAAGACGCGCGAAGTGGTATGCGGGCTGGTTTTTCAACAAATGGAGTTTTCCCTCGTTTGTCAATCTCAATCCTAGGGGTTTGGAATTGGACGCTTTTCTTTTATTGCTATCGCAAGGAAGGGAAAGGCGGGGGTGGGGGAGTGGCGGGGTGGCCTTTCGGATTGGCATGAAGTCAGCGATGGAGGACCACTACCGGTGCCAAAGTGGTTTGAACCTGCAGCATCATCATCGTCGAAAAATCCGGGAAGGGGGTGGGTGGTTTTGTCTTCCTTCCCGTCCCTCCTTCATCCAATTCCTTCAACGGCCGGCGGCAGGGGGTGGGGCAGGCAAAGCGAGATGAAGGCGCTGCGTCATGCGTCCAGCTGATGGCCGTCTCAATTTCCACTGCCGAACCCGAACTGCCGTGATAAAGCGTTGATGATGATTTTCCCGACCGATGGTTTGGTTTACGCTCCCCCATCCCCCC